>PVKU01006424.1:0-104100 GCA_004027475.1 Anoura caudifer
GAGAGAGGGAGAAAGGAAAGGGAGAGGGGGGAAGGAGATTGAGAAACAGCACTTAATCTACAGAAGCACAAGATCAAAAGGAATAAAAATGAAGAACGGTGGAGGGCTGGAGGGAATGAGAGAGCGAGTACAATAGGGATGTTGGAGTAAGAAGAAACTCACACACATAATTCTGAATATCCTCAGAAAACTCAAAGGTACCTTCTAACCTCCTCCCTGTCCTTTGTCAGCACGCTGAAATCACTCATGGGCTGGAGCGGCTTGAACAACGAAGCCCTCCAATATTTCCTGCACCGCGTCTCTTTCGTTGTTGATAATCCTGGTCAAATGCGTTCTAATTCACCATTGCCCTCCGATGAAGCTGTTGCCATTTTCTCAGAAAACAAGTTTAAAAACAAAACTAAAAAGCACTTGCTCACCTTACTTATGTTGAGCTTAACATATTTGCAAACCAGCGTTATATAATACAATGCGCTCTCCAAAAAAAAACCCCAAATCTGCTTTAGTCCCCAGAAGCATCGCACGTCTGACCTGACCTCAGTCAAGCAGGTGTGAGCAGCTCGAGCCACTGCGTCTTTTCTCTGCTTCCTTTCCATTCGCAGTGACAAGTGCGGTGCGTGTGCGGACATGCAGCATTCCAGTGCACACGTCTCTCCAAGGCCGCCGTGTGCACGGCGGCCAATTCCACTTACAGAACGCCAGAATTCAGTTAAGAGTGGAGGTAAGAAAGCAAGCACAGGTGACTAGTCACCATGCAGATCAGGTAAGTAGGGAGAATTTTTAACTTCATGGAGGCAACGCCAATAGGAATTCAATTGACAATAAGAAAGACTATCATCCTCCGTGGCTCCTCGGTACATAATTGTACAACCAAAAACCAGTAGAAGTGGCCAAGAGCTGTGGTTTTACAGGCATGCTATCTCTGTCTGAAATAATGCAATGCATTTATTTAACATTATTTTTTGCTAGAGATGCAATTTAAAACTCACTTTTGTTTTATATGACTAGAGAGAGAGAGAGAGATCAACTTGTTGTTCCACTTATTTATGAATTCATTGGTTGATTCTCGTATGTGCCCTGGCCAGAGATCAAATCGTGCTTCCTAGACTTGTAGGTGTATTTCCTTCACCAAATTAGGTAAGTTTTCTTTCATTATTCTTTCAGATAAGTTTTCCATTTCTTGCTCTTTCTCTTCTCCTTCTGGCACCCCTATGATTCAGATATTGGTACATTTAAAGGTGTCCCAGAGGTTCCTAAGCCTCTCATTTTTTTCAAATTCTTTCTTTCTTCCCGCTGTTCTTACTGAATGCCTTCTCCTTCCTTGTGTTCTAAATTGTTGGTTTGATTCTTGGCTTAATCCTCTCCATTGTTGGTTCCCTGTAGATTTTTCTTTATTTCAGTAAGTGTAACCTTCATTTCTTCCCTTAAGTTTTTGTTGTACTCAGTGAATTCTTTGAGCATCCCAATTACCAGTGTTTTGAACTCTGCATCAGATAGGTTGGTTATTTCTGTAGTTTTGTTCTTTTCCTGGGGTTTTGTCCTGTTCTTTCATTTGGGCCATATTTCTATGTCTCCTCAATTTGGCAACCTCCCTGTGTTTCTTTCTGTGTATTGCGTAGAGCTGCTTTGACTCCTTGTAAAAGGCTCCTATAAATTGTGTGGGGCAGAGCCTTAGGTAAGCACCAGGGCAGGGCAACCCACTCACCATTTTGTGTTGGGGGGGAGGGCTTGAGGAGGAGACAGTGCCAGTGCCTGGCTCCTGGAGGTTTGCCAGGCACTCTCCCCATTTCCAGTCACTTGCCCCACTTCCCATATGTGACTGGTGTCCTTCCAGTTGTTGTCCTGGTGGTGAATCCCAGAGCGGGTGGGTTTGTGTACATTCTAAGTCTGTGCAGGCCCTTTAAACGAACTCCTCTGAAAATCTGGCAGTTTCTTTTGCCACCCCACCCTCCACTGGTTTTTATAGCCAGGAGTTATGGGTGTTTACCTTCCTGGTGTTGGGACCCTGGGATGTGTGGTCTGGCCTGGGGCTGAGATTGCTCACTCCTAAGGTATCCCTCCTGATTTTACCCACCACACATGAATGTGGGACCTCCTGTTCCACTGCCATCACCTCTCTGCACCTCTCCACGTGTTTCCACGACTCCATCCTTCCTACCCGTCTGGATGAATGTGGCTTCTTTAAATCCTCGGTTGTCAGACTTCCATACAGCTCAATTTTCTGACAATTCTGGTTGTTATTTGTTTTGAGAAATATCTGTAATTCTCTCTGTGGCTGCATGAGGAGGCAAAGCATGTTACCTACGCCTCTGTCTTCTGTGCACAATTCTGTTTATCCAACTTTGCAGAGCAGTGCATATCAGGTTCTAAACTTCAAGAGTCGATTGCTGGGCACTGGAAGAAGTAAGTGTTGGTGTCAATGCAGCTAAAGGATGGAAGGGCTGGGACATTCAGAGTGACAGAGCTGACTAGAGCTGGCCACGCGTGGTGAAGATCGGAGTGTTGACCTTTGGTGTCACACCAGGCCCTTGTCTGCAGCTCCACATACGAAGGTCTTCCACCCCAAATTGTTCTTGGAAAGCTGCCCTAATAACTTCACATCAAACCCACGACTGTCATCTTTTCAGAACTGATTTTCACTTTTAAGAGGTCCCTATGCATCCACCTTTGTGTTCCTCAAAGGCGGCATGGTACAAGCAAGGAGACAGATGTATATCTCAGGGATAGCATGTCACTTATACTTGACATATATACAGTCAGCCCTCATGGAGACATGCCTCTCAAAGGAAGAGTCTTAAGGGTAAGCCATAAGAGCAGGTGACAAACCATCACATTTAAGCAAGCCTTGGTTTTGTATGTACACCTGAAGGCGTGTGTCTCAGAATTCTCTCCAATCAAATCAGCGAAGCCTCACTGTGCAGAGCTGCCTAGAAGGAGCTGGGAGGCTAGTCCCCTCTCCTCTGTTCCTGCTACAGTCCTCCTATTTTTTTTCCAGACAGATGTCCAGTATGCTCTCTTTCAAACATTTCCTGCATGGAGATGGAGAAATGTTTGGGTTTCTGAATGCAACTCACATGGAACATAAACAGAAGGCATTAAGAGGTCAGCACAGCTGTAAGAAAGCAGCTATCAGATGCCCCACATAGGGGGATGACAAGTATACTGTAAGAGTATGTGCTAATGAACTCTTCAAAGCAAGGTAATTTCCTAATCAGAAGGTGACTCTAGGCACCTGTATTTTTGCAGCTTCACTACAAAGGAAGTAGCTCTATTTTAAAACTACTGACAGCAGGCTTGTTTTAGAGACCCCCCCCCCCCCGAATGCCTCAGGCAGGTCTTGAAACATAAGTTGTTGGACATGCAAGCAGGCATTTATTCATAAATGTGATGACCCTGCTTATTTGAGAGCAGTTTCTTCTGGTTCATTCTCAAAGAAACAACAGTGGAGACCGTTGGTTTGACCTAAATGCAGCACCGATCGGATCCCTCCACACATCCAAGATACACAGCTTAGGGTCAAGGTTGAAGGGTCTTGAGAATTGATTTCCAAGGACTTACTTTTGACATCTTGCTTTTGCTGTCTCCAGTTAAAAAGGCCAAATTATTAATTTCATTCTGTATCACAAAATTTTGCTCTTCCCTCTTGAAGTTCTAAGTGAGGAGGGGATAAAAAAAAAAGCAAACGTTACAAGACAGTTCTCCCCGGTCTGTACCTGTCACGGCTGCCTCCGCACCCAGGGCCCACGTGCGTCCTTACGTTGGACTTGCACCACAGGATGAAGACCTCGGCCACCATGCGGAAGAGCTGGTCGGAGTCAGCATCGGGGCTTTTGAGCCAGTTCGATCTGGATTGGAAAGCAAAGGAACACGCACATGAAACTCAACACGGACTCAGTCACGCTCACTGGACACTGCAGGCGCCTGTTTCCCGGACACAACTACATTCCCGTGAGAAGGCTGTCCTCACAGAGACCAAAGCTCAATACACTCCTCCCGAGCTTGGGTACAGGCACGTAGTTGTTGCAGATACTTTTGAAGGACCTGCAATAATCATTTCCATCTTTACTGACAGATTCAAGGATTATTTTAGCAAACATGTCAGAAATCAACATTTCAGTTGTCAAAGATAGTTTTTCCCCCCCTTTAAACCGATGAAGTGATGAAGGCTACGCTCATACGTTTTGGAACAAATGCCCTTGAATTAATACATAAGGCAGGCAAAACTGGGAAAGTCTTGGTTACTACGACATCTGCTATCACTGACACTTGTCGTCATTGTCAAGCCTGTGGAATGTGGAGCACTGTACAAACAGGCCTCATCCCTTTTCCTTTCGAAGCCAGTTTTAAGGGGAAAAAAGACAGCATGTTTTGCAACGTTGACTGAAGTGTGTGGGCAGAGACCCAGCATGTCTCATGCCCTCCGGAAGGGTTTGGAAATTCCCTGTAAATGGTCATTATTCATTTCTTAAAAGAAAAAAGGGCTTGGTTAAGAAACTTCACAGTGGCAACCAGCAGGCTAAACTGTAGTAGAATTCAATTTCTAAAAGCTCTTTTACCCCTAAGTATCGTACACATTTGAGTTAAATTATATTTTGAAAGGGCTGGCTGTGTTGGCATTTTCTAATACCTGTACAGAGTGACGTAGAAGTTAAATTGTCTATTGCCTTTCTTAACCTAAAGAAAACTTTGCTTGCCCAGGTGACCCGAAAAGCCCCATGTCCCCTGGTGTGTGCAGGGTAACAGCTGTCCAAAACTAGTTCCCTAGGCCCGGGAACCTTGGACTGACCTGCCTCTAGCTGCCTGACCTCCAGTCCACTCTTAGATGGCCCACACCAGCCTAAGGAAGAAAGTTGAAGACAAGGAGGCCAAGACCCCTTTTGGCTCCCTCTCTTCTCTCCTGAATTCCATATTGCTCCGAGTTCCAGTCTCACGGATGTTCTTATCTAATCTTTGGGGTTTTTTTTTTTTTTTTCCCCCAACTAGTCTCTCTTGTATGTGGCAGACACTATGGGTTGTTTGTTCATTGTCTTCTCTTCCTTAGGAACAAAACTCCCATTTTATTCAGGGTGGCATTGACTCTGATGAAGATCACATTTCCCAGCTTCCCTTGAGGGATCGCCACGTAACTAAGGTCCGATCGATGAGACGGCAGTGGAAGTTGTTGCACAGTGTTCTGGAAAGCTTTCTGCAAAGGGATCGGGTAGCTGAAGGTGCCTTTTTGCCTGCCTGCTTCCTGTCTGCAATGATAATATGATGATTCTAATCGGCATTTTGCACCAGCAGAGTAACTCTGAAGATGGAAGTGAATGTGAGGAATGGAAGGACAAAGGAGTGAGAGGAATGAGCTCACTTGCCCTGGACCGGGTTATCTTTGGACTTATTGTGAGTGTGAGATTTGGCTTCTAAATTGGCTTCTAATTTAAGCAGTTGCCATCAGGTATCCATTACTGCAAGCCAAATGCAATCCAAACTTGAGGTTTGACATTGGTAATGCTTTTTGATTTTTTCATATCGATTTTTCAGGAGTGCTTTCTCAGGGTCTAATGTCAAGTTTTAGTAGAACTGGCAGCTGTTTGTTCTTTAGTGTTTTGGTTGAAATGAGCTATATATTGGTTTGGCCAAAACGTCCGTTTAGTTTTTTCTGTAAAATAAAAGACACATTTTTCATTTTCACCAATAATTGTATTGATTTGGATATTTTGAGTATGTTGGCTGTCTCCCGCATGATATAATCTTGATTGTTCTCAATTTATGTCTCAATTTGATCTCTATCAACTTCAACTGCTCTGCCCAACTGTGGAGCATTGTCCAGCGAGAAATCTCCCGCACAAAACTTTGCAGCCCACTTTGACATATTGGATCAGTCAGCACCTTCTTCATACGCTGCATGAATGTTTCTTTTGCATTTTAGTTGCGCTTTTGCCTTTCTTGAAATAATAAAGCATAATATGCTGAAAGTGTTGTATGTTTTCTTCCTTCTTCAATATTAAAATGGCTACATGAAAATTCACTAGTTTTGGTAAGTTTGTTTTTAAAATGCATGCTGTTATGACAGCTGTCACAATACCATGTAACAAAACTGTCTCGAATGAAGTTAAAAATGAAGTTAAAGGCAACTAAGAACTACTAGAGCCATCTTAGGGAAAAAAACCCAAACAAACTTTTTGGCCAACCCACTAGGCTGGCGCTATGCCCAGGGTGGGAAGAGGGGAGGTGTCATATCCTATCCAACCAAAGAAAAATACAGCCATGGGAAGCATGAGCGGCAGGAACTGAAAATAACCTTGGGTCAACTATTCCTCCCAGGAGAATGAGGAGGATTTACATCCCTTTGCCTTCATTTGGGAAAGCAGTTTCAGCTGAATGAATTTTGTTTCATCATTCTTCTTTTCTTTTTAAGGACTTTTAAAAAAATATTGATTTGAGAGAGAGGCAAACATTGATTTGCCATTCCACCTGTGCATGCATTCATTCACTGGCTGACTCTTGCATGTGCTCCAACCAGGGATTGAACTGGAAACCCTGGCACATCAGGATGGCGCTCCAACCAACTGAGCTACTCGGCCAGGACCATCACCCGTTTTCTAAGAGGCAGTCATTGTTTCTAGTAAAGTCCTTCTGTTAGGTTCAGAGTGGTGGGTGGGCATGAAGAGTATCTCATTAAATGTCTTCCCCCAGGTACACAAACCCTCTGCACCTCTTTCAAGCCAGATTAAGATGGTACTTGCAGGAGACTGGAAGATCCTGACCTCACATCTCTTTGCTCATAGCCTTTCTACCCCTATGTGATGCATCTGCTCCCCTTCCCCAGCCCACAGTCTTCCACAGAGTTCATGATCTCTTAATATTCAGCCAGTTGATCCTTTTGGAGGCACAGAACCGATTCCTAAGTCTCTTATCATCTGCACTGCATGGGTGCTGCCAAAGAAACGTTGGAAAACACAGGCCATGGGTGGGAAGAGGGCTGGGTTCAGTGGTAATGATCCATGGGGGTGATGGGCAAGCCACCCAAGTGGATGACATTACTGCGCATATTAATGGAGAAAAGGAGCACAGTAATAAAATGTTGGACAACGGCAAGAGTAGGGAGAGTTTGACTTCCCTTGTCAAAAAGATAAGTTACCAGATTTTGAAAGTTCACGGTCAGGTTGTCTGACTTACAGGTAAGAGCTTCTCTCAGCCTTGTTCCTGAGCCTCTGGTAGAAGACACCGCCTTATGCTGTCACTGCCCAGGGTTCCCTTCAACAGGAGGAGAGATGGGTTTTCCCCAAAATCGCACTATTTAAGTGGCTTATTTCCATGTTCTGATTGTTCCTGATTTCTACATAAGAGGGTGGGAAGCCAATGCCTCTTGGAGAGAGATTTTCTTGAGCCTACGGTGACTTAATATCTCCTGGATGAGACGGAGAACTGGTTTGCCAGTTCTGACCACACACCACACAGCACCGCACCGCACCAGGAATTCCTGCTCATTCTGGGTCAGCTTCAGGCTGCTCACTGACCGGAAGCTTCCGTTCAGGAGAGCGTTCAGATGAAGAAACTTGAAATGCTGCTATGACAAGGCTGAAGGAAGGGCGAAGGTTTAATATAATGAGGAGAAGTAGGGAGCAGGACAGAAGGCGGCACCCTTCAATATTTAAAGAGCTGCCACAGGAGAGACTGACATGGTTTCGAGTGGCTCTGAAGGGCAAAATCGGAGCCGGTAGTAGGAGCTACCCCTGAGCTCAAACGGGGTAAAGCATCTATGAGTGGAATGGGAGGTGTGCCCACGGGAAGGCCGCACCTGTCGTCTGTAACCGCGGTGGATAAATCATCGGAGGCAGGACATGCACCGCTAGGAGAAAGGAAAGGAGTTATCTATTCTTCCAGTCGGAGGGAAGGTGAAATGACCTCAGATAATCCCAAGGCAGCTAATTCTTTCGGGTGAAAAACGGACTTGACGAAGGTCACAGCACACGCACAGGAAGGAAGCATTTCTAAGCAAGGCTCAGATTCTGTCCATAATGCTCCCTGGTGTTCAGGGCAGAATGGGCTGAAAAGTGGGGGTGAATGAATTAATGATGATCTCAAAGACTCTCTGACATTGCTGCTTTTAGCACCGTCAAGCGCCGTGGGGGTGGAACACACGCTATCTCGAGTCTTGGTCGTCAATGGTGACAAATGACATTGAAGAGCTATTCTCGGAGTAAGCTTACTCTACTTTCATTTTTGTTTTCACCTCAAACTTTGACGAATTCCTTCTCCAAACTGTGAACATAATTAAAGGGAAATGACTAAAATGACAACTGTCAGCGCAGGATTTCATTTGAGAAAGTGAGTCAAATTTCCCAAAGATAGGGGAGGGGTTATATGTGCACACACACGCTGTGGGTGTTTATTTTGAAATGCTAAATATAAGTAATCTTAAATTATTTTAAATAGTAAATACAATTTGCCTTATAAAGTAAATGGGCATATTCAGACCTACTTCCTGCCCAGGACAGGAAGGGATACCACTAAAAATGTTAGCACTGTTCTCTCAAATATTCCTGGGTTCTTTCAATATCTATGAGGTACTTTAAAATCAAGATTTCCCAAATTTATATTTTAGGCCTGTAGGCTTTAATAGGATGTGGTATAATCAAAATATGTCTGTTTGGTCTTTGCCTCCCATTGGGACCAACAATCTTTGTTCCCTTTCCTGTGCACGGGTACCACTCCCCGGCGTCCTCACTTCCCTCATCGTTCAGCTTGAACCCCATAGTCAGTCTTCATAATTAGCCTCTTACGCACACACACCCTCGACCCCCTAACCCGCTTTTTCTTTGACATATTCACTTTGCAAAACCCCAACCCTGGTTAAATCCATCTCTCTTTCTACTCTGGGCCTAAGCCTGGCAGCTGAACTGGCTGGAGAAAATGGACGACCCGCTGATGGGTCTCACTTGAAATTTATGGTCATAGATTTCAGGCGGGCCCCTTAATGCTGCCGGGCAATTCCACTGCCCTTCCCTGTCCATCTGCGCTCCCACTTCTCCCTGGCCAGTGCCCTACGCCTTCTCCTTACTCCTCAAATCCCCAAGCACCTTCTCCTCCTCCTCACTCTTAGCCGACGATCTTGCTTCCTACCTCACCGACAATAGAAGCAATCAGAAAAGGACTCCTACAGACTCTACCCACCCATATATGAACACAGGTGTGTTATGCATGTTGTATATGATATGTATGTACGTATGTATGTGTGTACCTATGTGAGTATGTACCAGCAACAGCATCCACTCTCTGCCCTCCTGCCTGATGTTATGAATGAACTGTCTGAGGCTGATCCTTTGCCTGTTCAAGGACATTGCTTTGGAACTTCTCGCTCACTCTGATCAATTTCTTCTTCTCCTGTGAATTATTTCCATTAACGAAGAAACAAGCTGACAAGTTTCCCATCTCAAAAAGTCTTCTCTTGACCCTGCTTCTGTCTTCAGCTACCATCCCATTTCCCTGTTCCCCCTTATAACAAGGCTCCTTGAACAACTTGTCGGTATTGCTGTCTCCAAGTCCTTTTCTTCCACTCTCTGCTGGAAGAGAAGGGAAGAAAGCCACTCCAGAGAGGCTTTCATTCCCACTGGTCTACTCAAGCTGCTCTGGTCAGGGTCACCAACAAGCTCCATTCCGCCTTCTTTCCTACCGGAAATGCTTTATGAAGTTGGCACCCCAGACACAACATTCTGTCGGTCCCCCATGTCCGTCACCGATTCCTCCTTTTCTGCCTAATGTTGGAGAACATGAGGGCTGAGTGCTTGGAACTCTCCTCTTCCCCTCAGTCCTTTACCTCACCCAGTCTCTCGTGAGTCTTAAAGACTACAGGTCGACACGCTGATGACTCCCAAATTGCTACACCTACACCAAAGCTCAGTCCTGAACTCCGCACTCATATGCCACTGCCCACTCAACATTTTCATTTCGATATTCATTAGGCAACCCACGTTTTCTTTTCATTTTTCACCTTGGAAATGCTTATTGATTTTAGAGGCGGGGGGGAGGGAGGGAGGGAGAGAGGGAGAGAAACATCAGTTGGTTGTCTCTCGTATATGCCCCAGCCAGGGACTGAACCCACAACCCAGGCATGTGCCCTGACTGGGAATCAAACCTGCAACCTTTGGTTTATGCTAGCAGGGGTATCCAACCTTTTGGCATCTCTGTGTGACACTGGAAGAAGATGTGTTTGGGCCACACATTAAATACATTGTGACATGTAATCACACACACACAAAATCTCATAATGTTTTAAGTAAATTTATGATTTTGTTTGGGCCCATTCTGGGCTGCATGTGGCCCATGGGCTGCAGGTTGGACACCCCTGGTTTGTGGGATGATGCTCCAACCGACCGGGTCACACTGGCCAGGGCAGCAACTTAAATTTAACATGTTCAAAGCAACGTCCTACTCTTCCCCTAAAAATCTTCCATACCCACAATCTTCCCCGACTCAGTTGATGAAAACCCCATCCTTCCATTTGCCAGAATCACCTTTGACTTGAGTCTCCCCCCTTTCCTTTCATTCCTAATCTGAAAGTCCCAAGGGCTCCACCTTCACAATAGTCCCAGAATCTGTCATTCACTGTTGACCTCCATTATTACCATGCTGGCCCCAGACAACATCCACCCATTTTTTTTTCTTTTTCATTGTGAAAAAGAAAATCGGCCATTACTGACATTTAGTACATTCACAGTGTTGGCCAGCTACTTCTAAAGCATTTTCAAGACTCTAAAAGGAAACTCCAAGTCCATAAGCAGTTGCTCCCCATTCCACTTCCCTCCGCAACCTCCCTCCCCAACTTTCAATGATCAACTCTTGACTGGATCACTGTGACTCTCCCAAACAGTCTTCTCACTTAATTTTTTTAATCTTTATCCCTCACCACAGCATTCAAAGAGTGAATCACATCGTATCACAAATTAGCTGAAAACCTCCACCAGCTTCTCATCTCACTCAGAGCAAAAGCCTCCAAGGCCCTGACTCCTGCTGCCTCTCGGACGTCTATGCTCCCCACACCCCTCACTCTTCCCAGCTTCGCCAGCCCCCTGTGATCTCCTGAGCACCCCAAACTCCCTCTGTCCTCGGGGTTTGCACCAGATGTTCCCCCTCCCTGAACGTTCTTCCCCAGACCTGCAGGTTTCCTCACTTCATGTCCTGAGGTCTTCGCTCAAGTGTCTCTTTCTCAGTAACATTCTATTTACAACTGTGACTCCACCCTACTCCCCCTTGCCCTGCTTTGTGCAATTTACTTTTATAAGTGTGGAATTAAATATATAAGTATATAAGTACGTATAAGTATATACATACTTAAAAAAAAAGATTTTATTTACTTATTTTCAGAGAGAGGGGAAGGGAGGCAGGAAGAGAGGGAGAGAAACACCAGTTGGTTGCCAGCTGGGGACCTGGCCCGCAACCCGGGCAGGTGCCCTGATGTGGCTCTAACCGGTGACCTTTAGGCTCGAAGTCTGTCACTCAATCCACTGAGCCACACCAGCCAGCGCTAAATACTTATTTTGCGTATTGTCTGCACACCACACTCCCCTGCCAGAAGGAAAGCTCCCTACCCAGACATCTTTGCTTTGTTCATCCTGCTCCGGTGCCTGGAGCACTCAGTTGTGTGCATTGAATGGAGGTCGGGTAGAGCAGCAGAAGGGCAGACGTGGCTCGCTGCTGCCCTCATCTGGCCAACTGCCCCTCCCTACGGTAGTTGAGGCTGGAAGGGATGGCCATGCCACTGGCCACGTAGAATCACAGGTCAAGGAAGCACACCCCCCCTCCCAGGAGGGGGGGGTATTTGGGGAGGGTGCTGGTGGCGGCAGCTGCGACCTCGGCCTCTCACTAGTAACCCAACTGCACCCCACCTTCGGTCCTGGGCACGGACGTGCTCCCCCAGGCTGCCCCCATACCTGTTGTTGTCCACGTAGCGGATCAGCATGGGGTAGAAGGCGTAGAGGTCTCTGCAAAGCACAGCAAACTCATCCAGGATGAGGAGCTCCGCCTCCTGGGTGTCCCCTTTGCTGTCGGCCTTCAGCTGCTCCTCCTCCTGCACGGTCTTGACAGCCTTCTTCTTCAGCTTCTCCAGAGTTGGGATGAAGTGGCTTCTTAGCAGGTCAGGCCTGGCTTTGCTGATGATCGGCTGGGCGTACACTGTGTTTGCAAACAAAGGACCGCCCCCTCACTTCCCGTAACAATCGATTAAAGGAAAGAAGTGACACCGAGGGTGGGGCTGTGAAAGTCCATCCACTCAGGATGGCGCCTGTCCCTGGTTCCCTTCCTTAATCTCCTGCTGGGCACTTTCCTCTCCTGAAGCCTCAGTTGGGGGGTGGAGCTAAGGAGAAGGTCCTGTTCCCGTTGTCCTGCTCCCTGCAGGCCATGGGGAGCCCCGGCCATCCCTGAGCCCCTCGGGTGTGTGGAGTTCACCACACCCCCTAGCTCTTTCCAGTGACTACCATGTATCATTTCACGGCGTGTTCAGGTTGGTTTGGGCTCACCAGCTAAATTACAAACTCCTTGAAGGAAGCCTTCTGTTCATGATAACCAGCCCTGGGCCAAGCCAAGAGTAGGCACTGAATACTCTGCTTTCTGGTTAATTTACAGAAAACTCTGTTGTTAAAAATTCCTTAGCCACCCACAGTTCTTAGCCCCCAACACTGGAGGACCACCTGGGCCCTGAGGAAGGCAGACAGGCTATCGTCAGCTGTAACAAACAGAGAGAAGGCGAGGTGGACGTCAGACGTCAAAGGGCAGAAACAAGTCATCAGTGGGACTTGGGACTACGATTCTGACCCTTGTGAAGAGAAAGAGAAAACCTTTATATCTCGCTCTATTTCTTAAATAGAATATCCTATTTGTTCAACCCATAAAAAAGATCAGAATCAGAATAAAAAAAGTGAAATGAAATAATAATAATAGTAGTAGTAGTAGTCACTGACAATGTTCATGGTATATTTCAAAGTTTCTTTAGCTTAGGGCATTTTAATGGAAAACGGCCTACTTTTCAGCACTTTAAAAAAAAAATCTCATTTTGTCTAAGAAGACTGAGAAAGAGAAGGTGACAGGCGCTCTCTGCTGAGAGGCATTAATGAAAACTTGGTGCCACGATGGCTTCCATTTCACAGCCCTGTCATCAGAGTGGCTATTCCAGATGTGGGCGATTTGGGGTTACTATTAAAATTGATTTTCTTTAGGTACCAGGAACTAAACGGCCTGACTGCAGAGTTAATTCAACCATGGAATTAAAGGCCAAGTTCAGTTCCCATCAGTGCCTCTCTTGCTGCGACATCTTTCCTCTCCGCCCCTCTAGGGAGCTGAGGGAGCTGATCATTTATCTTCTCCTTCCTTCAATCCAGATTTACAAACTAGAGCCTCTCAACACATGGCCCTAGGGTTAACAACATTCTTGGGCTAACGAGTAACAAAAGAACCAGCTTTATTCATTCATGTTCTTAGAAGCCTAGCTGTACTATCTGGCAGCCATGGGCACCCAAGTATTTATAACTTTGATCTGAGCTCATTTCTGAGAAAAGGAGGGAGGAACCTTCTGCTTTGGTCTTGCAGAGGATCGTCCACTAATTTGTCCAGGGAGGAAAACACCTTGGGTTGGGCTGATGATGCTCCCTGTGACCCAGCCACGGTCCAGGAGATTACGGGGGTGAAGCTGTTACGCTGGAGTCTCCTATCTAAACTGTAGGTCCATTAAATGACTTTGCCTCACGTTCTATCTCCTCAGACTCTACTTGCACACAGAGGACACTAAATATTCATGGCTTCTTGACTGTGGATGGTACGGCTGTTCATTTGCCAAGTCTTTCCTTTTTTGAGGTAGCTTTGGAAAGAGAAAGTCAGCTCACAACATTTATCAAGAGCCTACGGCAAGCAAGGAGTTCCAGAAGAACACAAAACACGCCCCCGTCCCCAGACAAAGTGATACTGTTGTGAACCTAAATTAGAGAGTGTCTTAGAAAGCACAGAGTGAAATACAAAGGCTAGGAACTTACAGTGCAGCCCAGATGGGAGTGAGTTTCACACACGTGGAGAGAAAGGAGGAGCACTTACCAAAAAAGTATGGACAGTTATTACTGTAAGAGCAAATGGGATCCTTAAGTGCCCAAAGCACCAACACAGTGATGATCTGCGTCGGGCACAGTTTATCAAGGAGGGCTTCTTGAGGGCTTGCGGGGCCTGGGCTAGTTGGGGAGCGGGGCAGGAATACCTGCTCTGAGAAGTTCTGCAGGGAAATAAGTCAGTTCTTTTCACTCTCAAGTAACTAAGGGCAGCAGTTAGGGAACTAGGAGATGGACAGGAAATCTAGGCACCTTGGCCCCCGAGCCGGGGGCTGGAGAGGAAGCAATTGCGGTACCTGCAATGCGCTTCATCCAGGAGGCCTCGTCGATGCCCAGGTTGTTGTTGATGATTTTCAGGATGTTGCCCAGGATGACACTGAGGTGTTCCGAGGTGACTCTGGTGCACCAGGGCCCTGTGCTGGGGGGCAGGTGCTCAGGCCCCTGCTCCCACCAGTAGGACAGGTAGTTGCAGAGCATAGGCAGGATCACCTCGATGACGTGGGGCATCTCTGTGTACCGGGCCCCTGACTCAGCCAGGTCGTTGATTTCTTTCATGAGGCCTTCCAGCTGGGGGACGTCAGGACACATCTCTTCCACTGTGTCCGGCATCCCCAGAACTGCCCGAGAGGGTACAGGAAGAACAAAGGGACAGTAATTCAAGACCACAACAGTGAAACCATACCCCCCTCTGTCCCTATGAGTTTCCCCCAGAGCCTCGCATGACTGAGCAGTGGTGAGGAGGAGCATCCGTCTGCAGCTGTGTAAAGACCGCAGCCCCCCCAGAGGCCAGAGGCCTCTGCCCCCCTGTGGTGCTCAGGTTAGAACACTTAGAGATAAGGTTAAAGAAGCAGAGCAGGGACCCTGCTGAGGGGCGTGTCATAAGACCTCTCTGTGAAGAAGCTGGTCTCTGGCCTTCTCCCTCTTGCCTGAGTGTGTGCACTGCAGGAGGGGTGGTACTAGTTAGAGAAAAGCAACCAATGGGTGCTCAGCTGCCAACTCGTGGTTCAGTCGCCTGGATCACATCTGTACTGTTTAGAAAAGGAAAAGGGGAGCGTCTCATCACATACTCTCTCAGCTGGACCGGAGACAGCGATACGTTCCATCCAGTTGAGATTTGGGGGGAAGACGTTGCACATGTGTTGATTTCGGCATTTACAGCAGAAGTCACTGGGGCCTGAGCTGACCTGTGCCAAGGTTCTTGTCTGTCACCTAAGTCTTTTTGTTTCTGCAGGCTCGTGTGCAAGGACAGTGAGTTCGCTGTCCTGTCCTCACACTGAATGACAGGTCACTTTACTGAACAAGGACAGACAGGATGGAGTGGCAACAGAGTTCAGCACTAAAGGTTGTCAGATACAAGAGCAGCAGACAGAAACAGCCAGGGGTGAGCTGACCTGCTCTCCTTAAGGAAGAAGGACACTCTCCCAAGCTGGCAGGCGTGACCAGAGCACCCTGAGGTTCCTGACAGGTGAGCAGATGGAGGGCCCTGAGTGAAGGGACATGGACTGGTTGGGGAAGAAGCATAAGCCCAAAGCTCTGTGGGTGCTTCCATTTATCTCCTGCTCCCTGCAGAGTCCACCTAGGCCTGCAGGAGGCGGGGCGGGGCACAGATGACACCCAAAGGCCAGACTTCGCACACTGGGGCCAGGAGTCTGGGAAGCCCCAGGAAAACGTGGAGCACTTTCCCAGAACATCAACTCCACTGGAAGACTGGAGGAACTTACTTTTGATACTAGAAGTAAAATGCAACATTCTCATGAATTCCAGAAAACAAAGCAGAAGACTTCCAACACAAGCTTGCGTTCAGTGAAGTGGGTTCCACCTGCAGGCCCTTCGCCGTTGGTGCCAATGCTGGCGGGAAGTCTGCGCTAGATTTTAGGCCCACGGAAACTTGAAGAGCTAATGAATAAGAGGCCACAGCAAATTCTCCAGCCTTCAGAAACACTGGCCAACTGAAAGGGACCGTTTTGATGTCTCTCATGATGGCACTGCCCAGAGCAGGCCTACAGGATAACCCTGGCTCTCCTGGAGGTAATGCACCTGTCGCTGTACAAGTGGTTCTCCTGGATGGCGTGTGGCGAAGTGTGGGACCCGGAGGAGCTCCCTGCTCTGGTGCAGCCACAGGAGCCTTACCCAGCTTTCCCTGGGGCTACTCTCTGTTGTTATCTCTACGGCCTCTGGGTGAGTAGAAGGCTCAAGATCTCTCTCCCTGGGATACCAGGAGTGAACCGATGCCATTTAAAATCCAGACCATTCAACAGGGTTCACAGTGTCAAAGCCAAAGAACGCTGAACTCCCGTGAGTCACAGTGGAAGGGGGTGACACAGGGCAGACACGGCCCGCTGCCAGTGCAGGCCATTTGCAGAGACCAAGTCTAGCCTGTACCCTTTAGCAGAGGGGAGACTGTCACAAACAAAATAATGTTACACAAATAGCATCAGAATAAATAGGTGAAGCAAGAAGTCAAACTTTCTACCCTCCAGCTCTGCACACAGGACAGTGGGGACCACCGCAGATGCAGCTGAAGTTTACAACTGTGGGCTGTAAAATCATAAATGAGAAGGTGCAGGGTGTGTGTGTGTACGGCACACAGACAATACATTGTCACAAACTCCTTTTTTTTTCCTAAGAAAAACGGTTGCTTGAAGTTTCTACACCGGAGTCATTGTAATGACCTTTTAAAGTTATTTACACGTAATTGGTCCTTGACGAGAGGAAACGTTTGCCTTTCGGATGGCGTTTTGAACTTCAAACGCCACATAATGAAAACACAGAATGAATGCTGCTGAGTTATCTACCTGAAAAACAGCCTCAGTTGGGCCCTATCAGAATCAGACACGGCTGCTGCGGGGGATCCTGGGGACACGCTGCCCGTTCCTCTTCCAGATCGGCAGTTCCCAGCCTTTTTCATCCCTGGCACACACACACTTCCAAAATCCTGCCGCACACCACAAAATTCAGCTTTTGCCAGTCCGACAAAAAAATAGGTGAAATTTCTGTTCGTTCACACAGGATGGCTACTGTTGCGTTGGCTGTCATTTGAAGAAAAATGGGCACTCTAAGGGAAAAGAAGTCAGTGCCCTGAGTGAACAGTGAGGCGCCGCGCTGTGCCTCTTGCAGCACACGGGTCGGAATCACTGTTCCAGATCAATTCCCAAAGCGAAGTCCTCCCGCCAGAGCAGCGGTAGGGTCTTCCGGCTCCGGACCCACTGCGTTGGAAGCTTAGGGGCAGGACTCAGCGGTCGTTACCGCAGGGAGCCTTCCGCGCGATTCTGGTGCGTGCAAGGGTTTGAGGACCACTGAGTTAGGTTCTGCGGGGGCGTCTTCTTCCCGGAGCAGCCCCTCCCTCGGGAAGAGGGCATCTGAGAGCAGCACCCCTGTGCCAGCTGGACGCCCTTCCTTCCGGGTGATCATCCCAGCCCGGGTGTGCGGAGCAAACCGGCTGGTGACCAGGATGCTTGGCCAACCTAATATCTGATCAAGAGACCACTGCCACACACAGCCAAAGGTTTTTATCTAGTTTTGAATAACTGGCACATAACAGTGTTGAGCCTTTTCTAGGCATATCTTAACAACTTTTGGATGAGTCAGAAAATGTGCCAGGATCTCACAGGGTAGAAGAGTTACTGATACGAGGAACTGCTGTCAAGAACGCTAAGTGGAAATTAATAGAGACGTCCAACTGACTGAAGTCTTGATAAATCAGTTCATATTGCGTTTCTAAATCAAAGACTCACCCCGTTTGTCACCCTATATGTTCCTCCCCTTCTTGACGCCGCAGGCCACTTACTTTATGAGGTGAATGAAATCTACCTCCCTAGAGTCTCTTAAGCCATCCATCAGTCATCCTCCGGCTCCGGGCGAACCTGGTTACCCCAGGCACATATTCATGTGCACTCTCCTTTTCAAGAGCCATACACACGATCAGCATTCCGTCTTTGATTAATTAAATGATGGAGAACATGGGCTTAGGGGCCTGGGGGACTGAGTCCCCTGGTACGCCGATGCTCCACTGATGGAAGAAGGACCGTGACATCTCTGATCACAAGCTTGTCTCGTCTCCCACGTGCGGTATGTGATGATGGGCACTTATTTTTTATTTATGAACATGCTTATTAAACCAATGTAAAAATATGTGAAATAGAAGGAACGTTTCTCAAATAGCTCTTGAGAAGGAGAACAATGGGAGAGAGCATTCCCTTCCTTCCCAAGGCCCATCTAGGGTTTCCGTGTCTGTCACAGAAAGTCCCCCATCGGCCTGCTGCTGCACCTGTGACCCCAGGAGCAGAGTAGGTCTCTCTCTTCCCCAAGGTTCAAGCCTGCACATTGGTGATACAGAGACAAAGACACACTGGTTCTTGAATCACAGGTGGCGCGGAATGAGTGTGTACAATCTGGCACTCATGCCCGGGACCTGAGCCTGTGGGGAGCGCCGCCTGGGCTGGCACTTGCCTGCGGATGTCACCGCCCTTTCTCAGAGTTACCAGAGCCTGCTCTGTGGCTCAGCTCCCACTTGGCTGCAAGACGCGACTCGTTGAGAATCACGAGAGGGTGGAAAAAATAAAAACAAGGTTGGAAATACACTTTTGCTAGTCCCAGAAAAGGAGAGAAAGGGTGAGATAAAGCTGAGGGTGTTGGGGACTTAGCAATTTCATACGCAACTCTGCAAAGTGGAGGTGAGGCAGACGGCACAGGAAGAACTGCGAGACTGCAATGCTGTTACTGGCTGGCATTTAGCACCCTGGTTGCCAGGAAAGGCCTTTTACCAATTAAATAAAATAAATAATGAACGAAGGCAGGGAGGAAGAGGAAGACATGTCTCACACACTAAGTCAGCAGTGCCGAGCCTGGTCTGATAATATTGCCAGGTGTTCCAACATCACAAGAAACACTATGTTAGCAAGAAAGAAGGGAAGTCCTTGAAATTCTATGTAATATTTCCACTATCTGGGAAAGAAAGCCTTGAAACTGTGCTTTCATCCCAAGGCCTGAATGTGGGAGAGGGTCCCTGGTGCCCAAAGAAGCAGCCCATAATACAACTTTGGTTAATTGCCTACCTCTGGTCACTATCTGTTTTACGAGGGAGTCCCTGATGCTTACAAAAAGAGCCCATAAATAACTGTGGAAAGTGCCCCAATTTTAATTAAGTGCCTCCTGTCATGTATTGTTTTACAACAAGATGAACAAATGGGGTCTGGAGCAAGATAAGGATTGGGGCTAACAGACCCCCACACATACCTGAGTTTGGGTAGTCACGTCCCCCCAGGAAAGCTGGCACCACATATACCTGTGAATCAGTATGTAACTTTTTTCCCTCCTATCCTGTCAACTATGTAAGTCCTGAGAACAAAGGACTTGCTCTCTCTTTCTCGGGGGCTCAGGGTGCTCTTGGCTCTCGGGCCACCCGGCCTCAGGCTGCCCAGGGGCTTGCCACCCTGGTCTTCAGCCGCTCTTGCTTTTCTCACCCTGCTCTGCCCTGAAACTTTGCCTTTCACCCCCTCTCTACTCCGTCCTGCTGTCTTCCATGGGAACAGGCCACTAATAAACTGATCACCTGTTACAAGATTTGCTGATCTGTAATTCTTCACATGCGTCAGCAAGAAGAACCAGGTCTCTC
Organism: Anoura caudifer; assembly: GCA_004027475.1. Taxonomy (NCBI): domain Eukaryota; kingdom Metazoa; phylum Chordata; class Mammalia; order Chiroptera; family Phyllostomidae; genus Anoura; species Anoura caudifer. The sequence continues at coordinate 19,687 of PVKU01006424.1, forward strand.
CCGTCAACAGAGGCATCTCGGCAATGCGGCCCCCTTAACCAGCCCTGAGAACACTAGTGTCTGCTGTGCCCTAGCTCAGGACAAGAATGTAACGGGGTGGCCTTGTCTACACCGTCCTGGTGATCGTTCCCGGGGCCAAGGTATTTCTTTCATCTGAAGTAGCAAAAGCAAATGGGAGGACACCCACCGAGGCTCTGCTCTCTGCCTTCTTAGATGGAAAGACTGCTGACAAAGAGGAGTGGAGCGTGGACCCCACTCTCCCAGGACTCTCCCCCTTAGGGCCTCACGGCAGTTTGCGAAGCGGGCCCACGCTGAGTGGGATCGCCGTGCCGCCCGGTCACTGCCGGTGTATCAATGGCTCTGAGTAGGATGGTTCTGGTGTGAATACACCAGAACGTTTTTCTCTTTTTGTGAATACTGATGAGGCCCCCAATGCAGCAACTTTTGCTCCATCGGATCATTGCAGTTCTTTCTAGTGCAGTCAAGGTTCCTGCTCGGAGCTCCTCTATCCCATGGCCCTGCAGCAGGATCGCCATTGATCCCCGTGTGCGGACTCTCCCTCCCCCTCCAGAAGCAGGTTCACAACCCGCCTTGCGTCCCAGCACTATGTTCTCCTAGAAGAGGGGGCAGAACACCTTTCTGAAAGGGGCCGGAGAGCAAACACTCTCTGCACTGCAGGCCGGATGGTCCCCGCTGCTGAGACTCGGCTCTGCCGCTGGGGTGGGAGGGGGCAGACCGTGCCCCTGCATACCTGCCTCTTTGGCTCAGAGACGATTGTTTTAAAGAAACTGCACAGAGCAGCTCTGAAAAAAGAGTAGCACTTACCCTTTTGTCAAAGAACTCTACATTTATAAAGGGAATTTATACCACAAAGGCAGCCTACCAAAACTTTTTCCTGGGAGACACCGCTGAACGGCAGGGCAGCTTGGCTCACAAACATGTCCTCTGCTGGCCTGTGAGTTGCCTTCCCCCTCTGAGGCCCCACCCCCTGACCGCTGCCCTTGCTCAGGCTGCTACTTAAGGCTCCGTCCTCTGGCTGCCTCTCCGGTCTCACGTCTTTGTGGGGCTCCTGTATGCACATGCATGTAGGCAATTCCAATAGTCCCACTTTTCTCCTTTAAGCTGTCTTTTCCACAGGGGACTTTTAGTCATGAATAATGCAGGAGAGAGGGAACATCATTTTCCTCCCTGACACAGTGCTAGCGGCCGCAGCCAGAGGCAACAGGTAAACGAGTGGGTGTGGCCGTGATGAAATAAAACGTTACTTCCTAAGTCCTGGGACAGCTGCCCTAGAACTTGGTGCATTGGCGCTCTGGTTCGATTTTGTTTCATGTATAATTCCAGTTCCCTCCGCTGTTTTCCTAGGCTTCATTTTCCACGCAGGAAAATCATCATCCTCGGAAACAGAGTCTCTCCGGGGACTCGAAGAACTGAATTAGGTTATTAGCACAGATGTGCCCCTTCTGTTGACCCTCTGGAGAGGAACTGTGAAGGAGTCGTCCCATCTCCAGATGCAGGGGGAGAAGTTAAGACCCAGGGTCAGTGAGAGAACCTGGGGTTTTAGGATGGAAGAGATTTAGAAATCAACTAGGCTATCTCCTCATTTCATAGAGGAAGAAACCGAAGCTGAACGAGCACCAAGGACCTGCGCATGCCCGTTCTTCCAGGGAGATGGAGGCGGGCTTTGACCTCCTGCGCCCCGGCCCTCCTACCCTGGGCCCCGGGAACCAGCAGTGCTGGAGGGTTGCCGCCCCCGGCCCGTGTGGCCTTCCCTCCTGCTGCTCCCCTCTCAGCACAGGGCCTGTTACTGTGGGAAGATACTTACTAGATCTCTCTCTGGGGGTTTTGGTGTTGAAGACTGAGAGCGGGTTGTAGCGGTTAAGGGTGGGCTCCAGAAACGCCACGGGGATGGCAGCGGCCAGCGAAGCCAGACATTCTCCAAGGGCGGGGCGTTGTCTAGAAACGAGAAATCCATTTAGAAGTGCTGCCGCTGACCTGCTGGCCCCCTGCGCTGGCGGGCCAGGCCCCTCCCCCAGGATGTCTCGGGCTGCATCCCCATCGATTACCGCACTGGCATCCCTGGGCCCCGGGCTCAGCGAGGCTGCAGGCACTTCCTTCTCCATCTTTTGCTGGACACTCACCAACAGTTTGCAATGGTCTCACCACTTGGAACCTAGTTATTAACTGGCTAAGGCGATATAATATACTACGTCACTTTGTTCTTTTCTCCCAGCACACCTGAGAGCAAGTTTTGCAGACATCCACACTGAATCTGATCCTCCTTGTTCTCAAAAGGTTTTGAAATCTTTTGTGCAATTTCTCTGCGTCTGTTCCCTACCGTGGATGGAGCCTGGGATCACCAGCAGGAACAATAGATAAGGGGCCCAAATCACAAATTAGACCCAAAATAAAATTGCTGCCTTGTACTAGAACTAAGAGGCCCTCAACACACCGCCGGACTTGAGGGCAGACCTCTATCACCTGCTGCTTCTATCTCTTCCTTTCACAAATGTTTGAGCACCCACCGTGCATGCAGCTCTGGGTTTTGAGTCTTTCTCTGAAACAAGCAACCAAACAAAACTAAAGTGCTTGGGATTCCCAGCTCAGATTTCCAGTTCTCCAACAGAACGGACTTGTCTTGCTTGTGGGATGGCCAAGTCTCCAAGTATGAGGGACGGGGACCCGCCACTGGCTGGTCAGTGCGGAGCTGGTACCGAAACAGCGCTTCCCCGGCGCAGACCTGGGCTCAGCTTTGGAGCTGCACAGTCTGACCCAGCAGGTCCTTTCTGCCAGCGAGACGGCGCGGTGACAGTGCCGGCTTGAGAGCCCTGTAAGGGGGCTGTGACCTGTTGCTTTCTGATAAACGCAAGACCAGAGCCATCTGGTTCTCACCCATAAATACGTTCTCTTAGACGGTCATTGGCGTTCAATCATAGACAGATCACACACCTGTCCTGGGAGTGTCGCATGGATGTCAGTTTCCATATAAGGAGAAAACTTTCTTTAAAAAAAAAACAACACCAATACTCCGAGTCCTTTGTTAGACCACGAACCCAAGCTCACTTGTGGGAAATGTGGACGACAGGTCTGGAGTTGAGCACCGGACGGGCATATGGTGTGCAAGCCCATCTTGCGTGTGACTGATCACCTCAAGCTGAGCGCTGATACTGTGTATACGAAGCCCATGAGCAACGTCCCTGGATGCTGGGGGTCGATTTTTGGGGATGTTACAGAACCACCACAGAGAAAACTGCCAGCGAGGGAGGGCACGCTTACAGCCGAGAGCGAATGTTTGCCCCACTGGTGTGGAAAGAGAGAGGCATCCAGCCCCCCGGTTCCCTTCAGCTCCCACCAAGAACCTGCCCCCGAGACTGTGTCACCTGCCCTTCACCATGACAACAGCCAACGCATCTGGCAGCCCCAAGGAAATGCCAGAATCTCAGAACCGTAGGGTCTCCGGACGCGGGTAACAAGCACTTACTGGGTGGTGGGGGTGCCTAGGGGAGCCAGAGCTCCTCCTCGAGGAGCTCCCCGAGGAGCCACACAGCTCTAGCCTTTGTCTCCACGTGGTGAAAATCCTTTCTCACCGAATGCAGAGGAAGGGCGGAACCCTGGAGCAGTGTGATAAAATAACACCTGTCCTCGGGTTCGGTTACCTGGAGTCTGAAGTTATTAACTGAGAAATTCCAGAAATAAAAGGCCGCAGATCCCAGATTGCACGCTGTTCTGAGTAGCGTGCTGAAATCTTGCACCGTCCTGCTCCATCCCTGCTGGGCCGTGACTCACCCCCTTGTCCAGCACCTCCGCGCTGCACACGCTCCCCGCCTGGCAGCCACTTAGCGGCCCCTGGTTATCACATGGCTGTCACAGCCTTGCGGGGCCTGTGTTCACGCAGCCCCTATTTTTCTTAACGATGCCACATTCACGTAACTTGCAGTGTAGCATTTGTTACAATTGTTCTACTTTGTTAGTTATTGTTCTTCATTTCTTACTGTGCCTAATTTACAAAGTAAAACTTATCTGAGGTATGTGCGTATAGGAAAACACACGGTATATATAGGGCTTGGTACTACCAGTGGTTTAGGCATCCGCTGGGGGTCGTGGAACATATCCCCTGCGGAAAAGTGGAGACTTCTGTACACAGAACGGTTCTACTTGAGATGCTGGAGGAAATCTGCTGGGCTAGAGGGAGGGAGGAGGGCAGGGGTGGGGGAGCAAGTTGGTAGAAAGCTGCGGATTCCTTGGAAGCCCCACACGATTTTTAGCCAAGTTATTAAATTTATTAAAAAGTGACCTTTTAATTACTTTAAAGGACACTTAATAAATATGGATTTCTTCCTTATCTTCTATCTTCTTAGGCTCGGCTGGTAGGGGACCAGTGGGCAGCTCATTTGGCCATGAAGTATTTGAACAGAGAACTTTAAAACCAGCCTCCCGCAAGCAAGAATGTCCTCAGGTAGGCAAGTCACTTCTTAGCTAATGGCGCTGCCTGGTCCTTCTGTTGAAGGTCTGGCGGCTCACCCCTCCTCCACTCGCCCGTCCCAGTCCCGGTCTGCCCTGGGGGCTCAGCGGCAGCCCTTGGACCGAGCTAGTCCTCTGGGCCCCAGTTGGAGGCCGCATTCGCGGTGGAAGGGGACAGCGTGGGACGTGGGGACCACAGACCAGGCTCACTCTCCAGGAAGCCTCGGCAAAGGCTGCTTCAGTCCGAGCAGACTAAAGGCTGGCCCCGTTTCCCTACCGTGCATTCCTTCTCACCGCCTCACCCCCAGCTACTCCCCCCATAAAGAGAGAGACGTTGTTTTAGGTTCAGCCCTGAATGACCAACTCCCTCAGTGAGGTGAGGCCCTGTGGACAACTGAACAGGATGCACAACAGGGTTTTTTTGTTTTTCTCAGTGTACAGTCTCCCCATTTTTACCAACCACAGTGGCCAATGAGGAGAGACACTGCACTCCTCAGAGAAGGAGGAAATAAAGGACTGAATTGTGGTGGGGAAGGACATGCTGCAGGGGGAGCATGGAAGAAAAAAAAAAAATCCCTGGGCAAAAATCAGGGATGAGGAGGAGCATCAGATCGGAGAGCAAACTGTAGCTGGCCCGGGGAGGTGAGCCCAGGGAGCGGCAGGCCCTGTGCGGCCTGGTGCTGAACTGACCCATTGTTCTTCTCTTTCTCACCAAAAGTCATGTCACGATCTCATGAAAGTGGATTTCCAGAAAAGCCAGTCTCATACACAAGCGGTCCTTGGGACACAAGACAGGTTTCCAGTGCTGCACTGACCTGAGGGACACGTGTGACCCTGTCCTTCCTGACAGTAATAACTGAGAAACCCGAGTCTCTACAAGCTCGTAACAGGCCTTTTTCTAGTCTGGAGCACGCCGTGATGGGAATCCGCCACTGGCCAGGAGGGATACCAACAGCAGTTCTCCTGGCCTCTCTGTTAAATGTTCTATGTAAGTACGGCTGGGAAGTCTGCCAACTTAATGCTCCTGGCTGCGAAATAGCAGAGTGAATGAATGACCTTGGCCTCTAGGCCCCAGAGGCACTGGGCTGGGCAAAGGCCTGCGGTTACAAGGCTTCTCTGGTCATTAGTATCCCCCAGGGGGCAGTGTGGGTGTGGATCAATGGGAGCAAGGGCTACGCAAACAGCTCCATGGCAACCAAAGGATCTACTTGAAGAGCTTATTGATGGATGTGGAAACTCTTTTTTCTTCCCTCCTTAGTTGTTATTGGTCTAGTGCAGTATTTTTCATGGGCAGTACTCGGTCAATGGTGACAGATGGAGGGGGGTTCAATTTGTACTTCAGCTATTGTTACCTCGTAAGCTGTTCTCTCAGTTTTACTCCCACGGGTGGGGACCTTGTTTCTCACACGTCTATGGCCAGGGACACCGGGAGACAAAGTCGTCACAGCAATCACACCTATGCCTTGCACCTATCTGGGGCTTTGCAGTTTTGAAAGTCCCTTCATGTACCTTGCAGAGGATGCTAAGGAGAGAAAACAACAGGCCCCAGGGGCAGAAAGCAGGGCCAAGCATGGCACTGAGAAGCAATCTCAGAGGGTTAGGGAGGGCGTGCCGAGTTTGGGGGGCAGGGAAAGAAGAGAGAAATAACTCTCTAAGCGTGTGTTACTTTTGCAACACCAAAGAAAGCAAACGAAAGGCATTCACGGGGGCAGCTTGAGGGCCCTAGGGTCGTAAGTCATCCACTGTCAGACTGCAGAAGCGGCCTTGGTGTGGGTGCTTCTGCCAGCCTGGCTTCTTTCTGCCCACAAGGAGCATAAAACACAAGCACCGACATTCGCAATATGTAATAAAACGGAATGAATGCATGAATAAAATAAAAAGCCCTGTGAATAGCAATCTTTCTCTAGTCTGACATTTCAGAGCTGACCTTTCTTTGACCCTTTGTTTTTTCAAGAGGATAATGCATAGGCTTTTCAAAAAAAAAAAAAAAACTGTATAAACACATACACACACAGTAAATGAGAAAATAAGACACTGAGAAAATGTTCGTGAATGTTTAATGGGAAAAATGAGTTGAAGACACCTTCCCTAAGGGAAATTCTTGACCAACGTCCATAAAATGAAAAATTTTAAATTAGTTCTCTTGTTGATTTGGTATGAAATATGGTTAAAACTTTTGTTTGTCCAGTTCCTAATCCTAAAGGACAAAAGTACCCGTATTTTAAATAAAACAATAAGGGAGGATGTGCCACCTTAAGGAATGAAAGTCATAATCAATACAAAGCAGTCGTTAGTTTCTCAAACTGTAGAAGCTGTTTGGACACTGTGAGGATGAAGATACAGACATTTCTTGCTAGTGCATTATTTCAGGTCATTAACTCTTTAGTTCTTCAAGGAACCAGTCTTTTTCTTTTTCTTTTTTTGAGAAATGTCAATCAGAGTTTATGTAAGTTTTGAGGTAAATAGGTTTGTTTGATAGAGCACCATACACTGAGGTGGCGCATGGAGCATAGCTACCAAGGAATCTTTAGATTAATTTTAAGCTCAGATTGAATTCCTTCCAGTTTCCTCATTTGAAAAAGCAAAATAAATAAATAAATAAATTAATTAATTAATTAAAAAATAAGTAAAAAAGGGAGAAAGAAACTCTTCCAAGGATAAGACTAAGTGCAGAGTTTGGCTAACACTGTGTTTACCTTTCTGATCACCCCCATGCATTTAAACAGAATAACACAACCCTGGTGTTTGGCGGTGAAAAGCAGGGGTCACAAAGGGCCTCTGTAGCTCCAGGCAGATCAGAGAGCGAAGCAGAAACCCACGCCCCTCTGAAAAGCAGTTTGTTCAGGTTCAAGATTATTGAATAGCATTTCTGCTCCCCAAGTGTGGCCTTGTTTAAAGCTACAGCTAATCTGACAGCCAAGAATGGCCAAGGTCCAGGGCTGCACCACACGGAAACTCATTAAACGCTAAAGCAACTGCTTCATGTCCCTTGAGCTTCGCAGCAAGCTTTAACCCCAGGAACTCTGGAAGCTGTTGGGAAGCTGTGATTATGAAGAACTGGGCATTTCCTTGACATTTTTTTAGTCACTAGCACAAGATTATTTTTTTTTTTGCTTGGCTCTCCAGCCACATACATTCACCTACTACTCTCCACAAAAATCATAAATCTTAATAGCACCATGACACTTCTTAGTATTGACGCCAACGTTTCATAACCTAGGCTCAAAACCACCACCCTATTTCAGGGAGCATTTGATTTTGCTGGATTGAAAAGACGCCAATGTCTTCTTGAGCCTGAACGTGTTGGCCTCTTCTGTTCACTAATTACCTTTCAACATAGATGTTCCTTCCCGTCCCGAGGGCGTAGAGGCTGCACAGAATGTGGTAGCACGAGATCTGCACGTCGCCCACTGCAGGGAACCAAACAGAGCTGCCGTCACTGCAGATCAATCACAGCTCCCCACCTGCAGCCCGCGGCAAGGGCCCACCCCCAGGAGAAACCTGTTCGTTCGCATCCCCCAGAGCTGAAGGGATCTTTCTCTCCTTCTCCTCCCCTCCCCGTCCGGCCCCCACACAGCCCCTTTCGACCCAGATGCTAATTACTGAACTGGGCGAGAAAACTCCCGGGAAAACGCCCTGCATAGAGCTACCCATTCTTCCGTGGGGCTTAGGATGGGCTCACAGGGTCGCTGGACCAACGAATCCCTCATTTGAGATCTTTTTTTCCAACAGAGAGTGGCACGTTAGCCAAATTTTACCCAGAGGAACATTTCTTTGCTTTGAAAGGAAGAGTTCGAGAAATCTGAAGTTTGAATGAGCCTTGCCTTCCGTTCATTTCCTAGGAAGATGCGTACAATGTCCCCACCTCTTCAGAGATGGAGCAAATAGAGCAAAATTCCTCATGTTCCCATCCCAAGTTCTCTGAGGGAAGTTTTTCAAAAGGCCATTCAATCAGATAATGATTTTGCCACATTTCCTAAAAAAAAAGAGCATGTTCCACCTAGCAACTCACAAAGTTTATCTGAACACTGCATGCTCTTGTTAATGTCTGGACCTCGTAACAAGGCAGGGACTAATTTAGCACAATGAGAACTAATTTAATTTTTTTCTTTTTTTTAACAAGGAGGTGCATTATTTCCATGACACAAAATAATGAGTTTAGATGTTCCCCCACCGGTCCCCCAGTCCCATGGAAATAACTGATTTCCAGTTGTTCGGGGATACGGAAGACATAGCCATAGCTACTGACAACTGGCTAAATTAAATTATATCCTGCACCAACATTTAAGGTGTGAAACCGAAGTGTGGTGGCAGAATATGCAGATGCATGAGGGGTTTGTACATGGCACTAAATGCAAACCGCAATAAAAACCAACTGACTGTGGTCTTCCAAAGGCTCAGATAAGGAAATCTTAGCCGCTTTCCTGTGCTCCTGGTACTTTGTGAATAAATTAGGGCTTCTTAACTGGAAAACTGGTACCTGAAAAACCCTGGGAGTAAACCTCTATCTCCTGCTGGCTTACCCAGATAACCTGCTCACATTAAGAGGAGCACAAAGGCTGGGAGCTAAAACAGTGAGTGAAAAATTCTGGTCCTGAATAACAGTGGGAGAAGATGAACTATATACTCAAATTTGGGGATTTCTTCCCGTCCCAGAGTCTACTACTTGAGTTTTAAATCTAAGAAGGAAAAAAGCATGGGATGGTTCTGTCTCTGCGCCTCCCTCAAGGTCAGCCTGAGCGACTGAGCCACGTGCTCATGAACGCAGGACACACAGCAGTCTGACTCACAGAGTAAATCCACCCCAAACTGATGCTGTGCCACGTGCTCGAAGATGGACGTCAGGATGGGGAGCAGCGCCACCGTGGTATAGTTGATGTTCTGAGAGACGCCTTTAATCTGCGTTCTGGAGTGCGTAAACTTCCCGAGCTTCAGGTTTTCCGAAGTCTTCTCTAAGTCTTCCGCAGCGTTTTCGAAGAAGGCTCGTAACCCGGCCTTCACCAGCTCTGAGCCCGACTTCATGACAGTCCTGCAAACAAACAGAGCTCAGAACCAGAAGCAAAATCCGAGCCTTTGGCCAACCGCCTTCTCGAAACCGGTGACTCACAGTGTGAGCTGGGCAGACATTTGACACGCCAGTCACCCAACGACATGCGTCAGGAGAAGTGGAGGAGAAACCTGGACCACAAAGTACAAAGAGGCCTGGCAACGGGATGCTATGCTCGGTTTCAGGGACTCTGTGTCCAACTCCTCAGGAAACACAGAGGATAATTTAGAATGAAACGGATATTGGCCACCTGCTATACATATTGTGGCTACATCCTCAAATATTAATTAAAAGGACAGTGAGGGCAGTTCTTGCAGCTCACCACGAGATAAGCAACTTTTATAAGGCTTAGCAAGAAATGTTAGCTCTCCTAGGATATAGGACTACTTAGAGAGTGAGAACAAAGGAGTAAGTCAATTGGAGCTTAGATTTCTGTTGGCTTGCAGGGATGTCCTCGCTTGGAGAAAGGGGAGAGAGAGGGGCAGGCAGCCCCTTGTAAAAGAGACAGCTTGGGCAGTTCACTGATGAAACCATATAGGCAGGAAGATTAGCTATGGATATCTGAGGTTCACCCACAAGAATAATCTTATAAACCTTAGAATTGGAAGAAAGCCTGTAAGTCATCTATTATTTCCTACAAATTCTACATCTTATTCACAGGATTACGACAGGCTTGCTAAGGACAGTTGCTCTATATCTACAGCATTTTCACGATCATCCAACTGACCAGAAAAATAAAAACGAGAAGTCAGTGAGGCTGGCTCCTACCCTGCAAGTCGTCACGAGCTACCTGACACCTCCCTAACTTTCCTGCTGCAGGTTTTCTCAGGCACGGTGATCAAACACACTGCCCTACATTTTTTTAAAAAAATGGACTCTCGAGGCGTCCCATGTTTCTGGGAGAAAAGTTCCCTCACCCCAGTCGCAAGGGATTTCAGTCCCTTGGGAGGCTTTGGTCTGACCTGCAAACTTTGTGCCATCCCAGTATCTCCACAATGCCTGTTTCTCTCGAAAACCTAAAACTCCCAATTACCCTTAACTTTGTGTGTGTGTGCATGTGTGTGTGTGTGTGTGTGACTACTCTTTGTTTGTAGTGGATTTTCATCTCACGGCCACTCAGGTTGCTGCCTCTCTTCTGCATTTGGGATGGATGTCGCCCTCTCTACTTTGACATGAGCGTGCTAAAGAAAGGGTCCTATCACCTGGTTGTTCCCACGGCTTGTCTCTTTTTTTGTCCCATCACATATAAAACATGTCTATTATCAGTGTCTATGCATATGACTTCCTTTCCTGTTCAGCTGTCTTCCCTGCCAGGCCCTCAGGCCTTGGGCTCATCCTCCATCTCTGGCCCTTTGGTACTCGCATCTCCCCGCACATGGCCTTCCTGGGCCACCGCGGAGAGCCACGGTTCCCCTCTCCCAGGCGGCGGCAGCCTTGCCACCCATCAGGCAGCGCTGGCTTTTTTCATGGGGAATGAGGCACAGAGTGGCGCTTTGCCACATTGTACATTTCATCTTCTGCAGGGGAACTTCTCAGTAAGAGACGACAGGAATGATCCAATGCCCAGTTTTCAGCGTCCAGCACATGCCCTAGCAGTGGCCCCCCGTCATGCGGACGGGCAAACGGAGAAGTGCTAACGTCAGGGTAGGATCCGTCTTCCCCCCCGTCTGCCTCTCTCCAGCGCGATCCTGAGTGAGAGAGTGGGTGTTGAGGAACTTCTGGAAAACACCGGGCAGACTTACCTCGTGTCGAGCGTCTGAGCCAAGATGTGAAGGCAGTTCACCATCGTAGTAGAATCGCTCCCTGGAATCAAAAGTATCACCGGTGACTCCCTGAACCATTCAGCCTTTCAGACACCATCCTATCAGTATGCACAAACCACAGCCCAGCATAACCAGCCACTGACACACAGATACCCAGCATGCAGGTCTGTGTTCGGGGACAGTGTGTTTATCTCTGGCCTGACACATCCGCTTTATGATGGATGTTGGAGGCAGAGCTCAAAACCTTCACTGGTGTGGAAAATCAGAGCTGTTCAAGGGACAGAGAGGTCATTTATCATACTTCAGACCAATTTTCTAAGGTAAATTTAGGTGACACCTTCGTCCTCAGGCTCAGGTGTTCTGTGGGAGACACACGCAAAAAGGCAAAATGCAAGTCCAGGAGAGCTGCAGGGAGGGGTGCAGCCCTTCGCAGCGCCTGTTTTCACTCACCAAAGAGGGAAATCCTGTGCCGAACAAGAGCAGCAAGTTTGCAGAACAGGCTGAAGCAGAAAAGAGTGTGAGTCGGAGAGGCACACAGACTCAAGGATTGATTTGTACCTCCCCTGGTCCCCCCTGGTTGCAAAACAAAGAACACTAAGTGGCACTCTGGGAAGATGCTCTGTGTTCTTCTCAAACAGGCCTATGGACCACACCAGGAACACACGTGGTTCTTACAGTCTTGCTGGAGAGTCATGAAACATACCTCATGGGCAGCTCCAACCTTATAGAAAACAGTCCTTTTGGAACCGTTACAACATTTTGCAGAGAGCAGGTTGTTGTAAACCATCCCTTACTACAGAGGACCACGTACTGAAATGTTCATTCATATGACATTCAGGAATAAATGGGGATTCTGGGGGGAGGCATCATGTTTGCAGTGGACAATTCAGCTGGTTTCCAGCCTTTACCGGGGTGTGAGGGCTTTGCTGGGAGGTAGGTGAGAAGGTGGGGCTGGAAGAAAGTTAGTGGTTCAGGTATGGGCAATGCCGTGTTGAACCAAACGTGTAAGAAACTGCTTTTCAGGTCATTTCCCATTCATGGATGGGCCTGACCAGCTTGCTGTCCTGGCTGTGTCCTTGGAGGCTAGGAAAGCCAGCATGCCATGCTTTAGTGCTTTCTGCCCGTATTTTCTGCCCTGGAAGCTCTTGGAGACCCAGCCGTGTCTCACTGTTCCCCTTTCCACAGTGCCAAAGATATGTAGTTAGAAAAGAGCCCACACATGTTTCCAGACACGCTACTGATGGACCCCATCCAGGGGCCGCAGGCCGCCATTCCACCTGCGTTGTCCATGTTGGTGGGAGGCGGTTCCCCAGAACCCCGACGGTACTCGACACTAGCACACCTAGACAGGAGCCTGGCAACCCCTTCAGAAAGTGGTCCTTCCTGGTGGATCGGAAAGAGGGAAGGCTGACGAAAAACACTTGGTACTGGCCATGGGACTCCAAGGTCAGGCTGAGCTGAATTCCTCCCCAATCGCTCCTTCATAGCTCGTCATGAGCTTCATGCCCTACATAGGGCTAAAGTCTTTTTTAAAAAAACATTTTATTTATTTATCTTTAGAGGGGAAAGGAAGGAGAGAGGGAGAGAAACGTCAACGTATGGTTGCCTCTTGTGCGTCTCCTGCCGGGAACTGGCCTTGCAACCCAGGCATGTGCCCTGACTGGGAATCGAACCATGATCCCTTGGTTCGCAGGCCCGTGCTCAATCCACTGAGCTACACCAGCCAGGGCGGGGCCAAAGTCTTAATTTCGAGGACGGCTGGAACGGGGAAGAAATACATCCTGCGTACTGGTGGGGATGAAAACTCGCTCACCTTTCAAAGGTTTTCAGAAATATCCTGGGCCTTTCTGGGCTGCCTGCTAGAAATCACGGCCAAAGTCCCTACTGGTTAGTTCTTTGGTTTTTTTTTTGCAGTACAAATCAGTTGGAACCCCTGCCCTGGAGCTTAAGAGAACTCAGAATAAGTTGATAGAAATTTGGCAGCCAGCTAGTGTGAAATTAAATATGGACTGCTTCTTTCTTCCTTTTCCCACTGTGTGTGTTTTTTCGGGGCTATATACCTGGTAACTCACAGAGCTGGGGGAGGGGCAGCCTGGAAGAACACCAGTTCTGGGGCTCTGCCCTGACAGGTGCAGCCACCTCGAGTGGCTCAGTGCGTTTGTTAGTTCTTCTCACCTGTAAGTAGAGTATTCACACTACCCTTAGTTTTTAGAAGGGGGGCTGATAAACCCACTTATTTCTGGTGAGATAAACGCATGCTCTGTATAAATACAAAAAGAACATTTTCCTGGCTGAAGCAGATGGCTCCGTTGCTTGATCCTAATGCTAACATGGTTCCCCCGCTGTGAGACGCGCTTTCGCGGGTGTGCCAAGGCCCCGGAAATCTCCACAGGCTCCTGCTTGTCCCCTGGGGTGTCCAGGACTTAAGCGGAAGCATTGTCCTTAGAGTCCCCTCAGATTTTGAAGGTGACAAATTAAAGGGATCCCAGGAGAGCGAGCGTGGAAAGCCCTGGTGCAGAGCATCTGAGCTGGAAGAGGTGGGGCGAGGGCGGAGGCCGCAAACCAGCGGGGGCTGGAAATGCGCACACTTTCCGCGCAGACACCACAGCCTCCGCGGAGGGCCAGGCAAGCCGCTGCTGGGGCTGAAAGCTATTTGCGAGGCTGGTCGGCTCCAGGTTGTATTTCAGCCGTGACAAAGGGTGCCTGGCTGAACAAATGTTACATTTCCATGAATTAATAATCTAAAAAAAACACATGGGTGAAGAAAACAGACACACCTGCCCTCTGTTGGACTATCTGAGTATCTCACTTTGCCCCTCAATTCCCCCCACCTTTTTGCAAAATAATACACTGGTGCATCCTGAAAATATTTAGGAAATCATTAGCCAGTAACTGATTCCCAGCGCATCTCATTTTGATAGCATGGGCTCCTCCTTTCTTAACAAATGAGGTTAAGTAATGACTGTGCAGGGAAAACGGCACTCGGTCCGGAGAGACAGCACTGGGCTCTCCTGTTTGCCCTAATTTACTCCCCGGGGCACTTTAGGCTCTGTGGTCCACCTGACCGAACCCCAGTTTCCTCACCTGCAAAGTGGAGATCATCATACACAGCTGTCTTAGAATTTTGAGCATGGTGGTGAAGAGTCATGCATGACCCTTACATATGAAAAATTAGGCTGACAAGCCATACCATGTTTCACAAATGTTAGCTAAGTCCTCCTATTGAATATCTTCCCAAAGAGGGTGACACCTCATAGTTGGGCCCTCTTTAAGTATTATGTCTGCAACTCACCATCAGCAGATGCTAGGGAAGGAGTTGATATCCTACTTTCATTACAAGTCCTGAACTCTTTGCTCTGTAGTAGTCGAACCCTTTCCTTGCCATTCATAAATCAAACACCGAGAGACCCTGAGGCATGGCGGCATCCATCTCATAGCCCACAGGAGGCAAACACAAGGCCCACAGGCCGAATCCGGCCCTCCACCTTGTTCTATCTGGCCTGGCACCTTGTTTCTACCCGGTGGCAGCACTGAGCTCCTTGCCCCTAGTTAAGGAGTAGTTACATTTATACAGCCCTAAAATGACATTCGGTCCTTTGAAGGCAACCGTGAGGCTGATGTGGCCCTTGATGAAAATTAGTTTGACACCCCTGTGTTAGCCTGATCAGGACCCGTCCCTTTTGTTCTGATCTCTGGTGAGGAATCCACCTGTTCTGCCCAGTGAGATGTAAAGGGGGCTGGTGCTTTCGATGGAAAAACTTCCTGATAAGAATTTGACTTGAATTATGTTGCTCTAGATTTCAGATCTCAGATCACCTACCCCAGAACTTGTAAGATCTGATTCTGTTTTTAAACCTTAGCCTTAAAAAGTTGGATAAGAGTGGAACTGAAAACAGTGCTCGTCTGCTTCTTTTCAATGTTGCGTGTTTGCTTCCCCTGAGCTTCGGAACTACCATCACCTTCTTCTCAATGCTATTTCAGTGTAGAAGTTGACCTGAGATACAAATTTCCCCCCAGCCCTACTGAAACCCCCAAACGGTGCCCTTTTCTTGGTTGTCAGGATAATAACATATAGATAAGTATGAATAAACTTACTTTCGAGACCAAGGTGATAACCAAAACCTCTAAGCTACCGACCATCAGCATACAGTCCATTTCTCCAAAAGACTCACTTAGTCTCCAGGAATCTGGAGTTTGATGTAATTCACATCAGCACTGTGACCTCCTCTTTCCTTTAGCCGACTCACCTGGCCACCATCTCTTTCTCCTTGTGGGAGGCGTACCCGCCGCTGCTGAGGGGCTTCAGAGGGGATGACAGGAAGTAGAGGCGGTGGTTGGTGAAGTACTGGTCAACCAGCGGGAGGAGAACCTGGAAAACCCACCAGGAATCAACTTCCAGGAAGCCAGCCAAAGCCCTTCCTGTGAGTCCTTTGAAAAAGTTCATTCTCAGTGAGCAGAAAGCCTCTGAATACTGTCCTGACATTTCCAGGAAACTCGACCCAGTGATTCTCCGTTTGGAACCCATTTTCCTTTTATGCCTGGAACCAGAAGTCATGGGGACATGGGAAAGGACAGGACCACCAACTAAGAGCCCAAAGATACACGAGTACAGACCCAAGTCACCATTCTCGGGGGAGGCCTGTGGGACGCCTGCACTGAGATGCGGCCTCTGGGGCATGGCATCTTGCAGGCTCCCCGGAGGCTGGGCCAGCAGTACCAGCCTCGCCCATTCTGCCCCTGCGTCTCAGAGCGTGGCTGCCCCAGGGCCGCCCGTGCAATCAGTCCTCCGAGTAGGGCTGTCTGGCAGAGACTGCTCACTGGCACCCAGGTTCATTCTCCCCTTCTTTCTCGTAGCAATAGAAACCCCTGGGTTTTAGCTGGGCACAGACTAGAGAACGCATTACCCAGTCTCCCTTGTAGCTAGGTGAGGCGAAAGTGACTATGGTCTAGCTAATGGGATAGAACTTTAAAAGAGGTAGCAGCTTGCCCTCCCCTCTCCTTTCCCCCTTCCCCACAGATGTGGTACAGGTGAGCCTGTCTGGACCACGTGGGCAGACACAGGCCACACCTTAGGAGATGGTGGAGCATCAGAGAAGAACCTGGAACCCTGGGTGATGGCGTGGAGCCGGGCAGGCTGCCTGCCTCCTCGGACCACCCCCTGCCTTGGGAATGTGCCACAGAAGAGAAATACATGTCTGTCTCATTGAAGCCACTGGAGTTCTGGATATCTCTGTTGGGTCAGCTTAACTTGTACCCTGAACTGTACAGATCCTAAGAAGAAAGTAATTTGGTAAAGTACAGAGAGTCACTTACTTTGGCAAAGAATTTGATCTCCTGGTCATGGGGAGACCTTTCAGTTTTCCCACTGCCGACAAGGGCTTCTACAAGGACACAAGTAACACAAAGTTGGCCAGGCGGCCAGAGTTGAACAACCAAGACCACACAGTCCCAGCAGTTCAGAAACAGAGCAGCCATTTGATTTTACAAAGTATCTTGTATTTTACACACTACAATTGTGCTGGTTAGTTCTTTCTCCTGTCAATTCTCTAAGCTGTTTCACTACCCTTTTCTCCACTTTATTTAATTATTTCCCCCCCTTTTCTCCACCTAATTGATAGGAAAGGAGCTTCAGAGAAGGTAAGTCATGTGCTCATGGTCTCGAAGCAAAACAAAGGGAAAGTTAAAGTAGGACGAGCTACGTGCAAAATGTGCAAAATGACAAATGGCTCAGTCAAACCCGGCAGGGAAACTAAGGACGGAACTGATTTTTTCCAGTGTGTGCGTGGGGAACCTTGGGGGGTGCCCCCTGACCCCTGTGCCCAAATGAATCACAAATGGCTACGGCATGAAGGCCTCATTCCTTGATGAAGAAATATAAAATTCTGTGATATTCCGAAGTGCTATGAGAAGCATACACGCTTGTAACATTTTGCAACGAGACTTACCCAAGTGGGCAATAAACTCTTGAGCAGAATCAACGTATTTCAGGATCTTCTTCAAAAATTTATAGGCAAACCTCTTTTCCATGGAGGAGGCGTCCGGCTCCAGATCCTTCACACCTCTAGGTCGGAAACGGGCAAACCCGGGAGGCAACAGAGATGACGCTGTGACTTGGGCACGTCAACAGCCCTACCCATGCTGACTGCACTTCCCACGCGAGACCCGGCTCATCCGACTGGCTTCCCTTTGCCCACGGAACCTGCCTCGCTGTGTGTGCACCTGCGCTACCACAGTTTCTGGAAAGATTTCTCAAAGAGACCTCCCTCAGGTAATCAACAGATACTGAACGGCGGATAAATCAGAGAAGCAAGCAGGAAATCCCTGCGGCCACGAACTCACATGCTGCAGGCAGCCACAGGCAGCATTTAAAACAAGGCAGAAAGGATACGCAGTGATAGATGTCACTAAGGTTTGTGGGAAAAGGGAAACCGAAGCAGGATGACAGGGAGAGCAGACTGCGGCGTCAAACAGAACGCTCGGTGCTGCTCTCGTTGGAAGGAGGCTGTTGGAGTAAAGGCTCGAGGGAGAGAGAGATGAGCTATGGACTCTGGGGAAGGAGCTTTGCAGGCTCAGGGAGGGGAGAGGCAAAGGTCCTGAGGTGGGAGCATGAATGTTGCACTGAACGACTATGGCAGAGGCCGGTGTGGGTGGCATGGAAGTGGGGACAGCCGGGGTGGGGTGGGGTGGGGTGGGGTGGGGCTAGGGGGCAGGCAGTGGAGTAAGTCGTGAGGGTCCTGGGTGCCATCCTTCGAATTTTGCTTTTGCTCTGAGATGGGGAGCTATTGAAAGTCCTGCAGAGAAGAATGACATGATATGACTTACACCGCGACAGAATTACTCTAGTTATCAGGTTTGAAGTTGGCGGTGGGGACAAGGGTTGAAACAGGGAGCCCAGGCAGGAGGCTCTTTCAGCAATCATGGTGACAGCATGGAGGTGGTGAGAAGCGGTCAGATTCTAGGTATCTTAAAGGTAGAACCACCAGAACTTCCTGAAGGATTGGGCATGGGTTGGGAGAAAAAGAGCCAGGAGGAATGGGCTGTCACTGAGTGATGGGGAAGCTGAGGATGGAGCAGGGCAGAGGTGTGGGTAGCAGGAAACTGGGAATTCTCGCTTCCTCGCCTGTACCTCCAGGTGTCTACCACGGGCTCTGGCAGGTGGTAGATGGCCACTAGGACATGTTTGCTAAATTCAATGATCTTTCTCCTTTTGCCTCCTATTTCCTTGATTTTCTTCTTAGTTACAGTGAAGCGGAACTTCTCATGTCTGTGAGCTAAGTTATTTCTCAGCAAATCATAGTGGTGTGCACTCGTCTTGGTGCTAAGAGCAGGGTCCAAATGACGGTGGGTGTCTTTCTCAAGGGCTAACTCCCACTGTCTGACCTTTCCCACTTGACAGTACTCCACATAAATTTTGTTATTTTTTTCATAGAAATAGCTGTATAAATTTTTATTTGGATTTCTGCTGTTCAGCGGCAAAAACTCTGCAGGAAACGGAAAGAAACAGCAGCTGGCTCAGCAAACGTTTCTTTTAGGAGGAATGGCTGTATGAGAATAAAAACACCAGCTTGGTTTTCTTTCCACCAAGGACTCAGCACGCAGGGCCCTACAGAGCACAGCCCACGGCGGGCATTTGACCAGTGAGAGAAGACAGTCTCCACTTTTCAGACTCAAGCAGCCAAGACCATTCTCAGGTAAAACATTCACCTAGATAATTCTGACAAGCAAGTCCAGATACAACACCTTAGGAGCTCATGATTCGTCCAAGGCCCGGCCCCCCCTGCCCCCCCACGGCCTGTGCTTGCATCTTCATAGGGATCAGTTTCTTCGTTCAGAGCCTGTTTATGTCAGCATGGCGTACTGTCGTTATTGCGTAACTTAATGAACTGTCACATACAACACCACAATTAAGGTGTCAACAGAGAACTGTTGATTCCATGAGAACGAAGCTGCGCATTTTGCAAAGACCTGCCGTAGCAAATTTCCACACACGCAGTGTTTGAAGTCGGTACGGGTGAGAAGACTGTAAAGGGAGGGGGAGGAGATGGAATCAAAACATGGAAGATGCTTCGCACGCACGGCTTGGGGCCGGCTGTGACTCTCACTGTCCTTGTAACGCCACGACCGGGAAGCTTGGAGGATGCCCTGTGCACGTGACCTGAAATCCAGTGGGAGGGACGACACACAACGGAAGGCCTTGGCCGACAGGACAAGACTCATGAATAAGTGCACGTGGACATGTTTTAGGCTAAAATGAAATGTTTGTGGTATGCGTGTATCATTTGTTGTGGCTCTTTGCTGTCACTGATTTTTCTTTGCTAATGTTTCTTCAGTTACAGTTTACGTTCAACGTTATTTTGTATTAGTTTCAGGTGTACAGCATAGCAGCTAGACAGTCATACACTTTACAGAGCGATCCCCGCTGATATTTTCAGTACCCGCCTGGCCCTGTAAATAGTTAACCACCACATCATCGACTCCCATCATCGACTCCGTTCCCTGAGCTGCGCTCTACATCCCCATGACCGTCAACCTGTACTTCTCAATTCCTTCACCTTTTCCGCCCAGTCCTCCAACATTCCTCCCTTCTGGCCACCTTTGGTCTATTCTCTGTAGGTAGGAGTTTGTTTCTGTTTTGCTTTGTTCATTTACAGTGTGCTGTAATCAACTTTTAAAACTGATATTCACTGGTTCTGTTCATGTAAGAAAAGAGGGCTCCATCCTGCAAAATAAAACTTTTCTTATTTCCCAAGACTCACCTGCTATCCTTGTTCTGATCCACGTTTTTAATGTTTCTTGTCTTCATTATTTTTTTAGAGGGTTCTTTTTTTTATCGTTATTGTTCAAGTAGAGTTATCTCCACTTTCCTCCGACCACCCTCCCTGACCCCTACCTACTACCCTCAGTTCTTCCCCCCTTTGGCTTTGTCCATGGGTCCTTTATACACGTTCTTTGACGACCCTTCCCTTTCTTTTCGTAGGCAGGTAATTAAACCCCTGAAGAGGGAGAGGCCACACCTATAAGCCTGCCCAGCCCCGTGGACGTCCCCCGGAAGATGACTTACCTAGAAACCACGATGCCATTCACTTGGAGGAATTTAAACAGGTCCTGTGCCTTCTCTCGGTCCCTAAACTTTTCCTTGGCGGTCAGGGTGTCATACGGCACCAAAAGGGGGTGACTGCCACCACCTGGGGTCAGTAAGGCGAGAACTGACAACATATTTGGCTCTTCCTTTGCAATTCTGGGGAAACACACCCGCTCCCCAGCTCAGCTTCCAGGGGGTGTTGCGAACCAGGCTTACCTTTGCTCTCCAGCTCCAGCTTCTTCTTCTTGGCCCAGATGTTGTGATAGTTCTCAGCTATGACCTCCACCATTCCCTGTGTCCCCAGGGAGAGGGCCGTCAGGGACAAAGCGGAAGCAACGGGCTCCTGTCTGCCAGGCAGCTTCAGGCGGCCTGGGAGGCAAAGCTCCGCCAAACGGTAGCGGCTGAGGGTCTCCCCTCATTATTCATTAGTCTGTTCTTAGGCACCTCATTAGCTTTACAACTTCCTGTACACACAGAAAACAATTTCGGACTCTGCCCTTCCCCCGTAACTTATGATCCCGGCGGTTTGATGCGTTTCAGGGAAGCGCATGTTTCCACGGGGAAATGCATCCTGGCCACTCTCCATTGATCACAGGAGCTCAGTCTCTTCCTCCTGACCTGAGATTAGGGAGCTGCAAGTGGGGGTGAAGGAAAAGTCCAGAATCCCTGGAAGCCTTTAGCTTAGCAAGCTAAAAATAGTTACGTCCTGGGGAAAACGACTGCAAACAAGATTTCTCAGACAGAATTTATCTTCGTAAGATTCATCAGACAGTGATCTGGAATGGTGTTCTTAGGAAAGAAAGCTTCTCTGAAGTCAGAAGGGCCAGTCTGATGGACTCCTCGAGGACTAACTGGCCCTGGCTGCCCTGGCTGGGGCCTCTGGTGACCACCAGTGTGAGCCGGGGGGATGAACTGGGAGGCAGCAGAAGGCTCTCTAGTTCATCTTCTTGGTTGTACGTCCCTAAGTCCTACAACGATTGCCTGTCTGCACCACTGGGGAACTCGAGGGGACCCACTGCAGGATATGCAAGTACCCTGTGGCTGGGAGGACCTGCAGGGGCAGGAAAGCACCCCCCAAACCGGGTATCTTTTCACAGATTTCCTCCTTGCTGTTGTTAGTTCTGTTTTGGGGATTGATAGAGAATTTGTTTGTTCCTCCTTTTCATGAGTGATTACCTGTTACAGGACATCCCTGGCAGAAGTACAAAACCTTACTTTCTCAGATGATTGGTTAATTCTGCTGAGACCTTCCCTGTGGCCGCTGCCCAGTGGGGCCCTTTTCCATTTTTTATATTTTTGTGGTGACATGTTCTAGGCATTCTTTCCCTTCTCCTTGATCTTTAAAAATAAAAAATAAAAAAAACCTCCTTGGAGGGTAATATATTCTGCACTTGACGGGGCTTAGAGAGCAAGTCGCCCCGTTCGGGAGCTGCCGGCACTGACCTGGAGCTCTCTGGAGAGTGCCACGTTGGAGAGGTCCAGAGGAGCGGGGCTGTAGCTGTTGCCCTAGGGAAGCAAAGACAGAATCGCCAGGCTGCCCTGATTTCCCTGTTCTCCCAGCGTCCCCACATCAGCTGCCAAGGATGCACCCCACGAGGTTCCCAGGCTCACGGCTGGTGGTCCTGGCCTCTGGAACCCCGTGGAGAGCGTTCGCAGACTCTATAGGGAACCTATTCGTGTGGCATGGTGAATGCAGCCCAGCCCCTGACTTGGAAAACCTGTGGGGAGCGAGTCCGCACACAGGAGCCAACCCCACAGACAGGTTCTCCTGTGGGGAATCAGGCCTGCATTGTGCCTAGGCTGCTTTGAGACGCGCTTTTTGCTAAAACTCCCGCAGTCTGAACTGAGGCAGCAAATGCTTACTGCGTATCTTTAACTTCCTAAATTCTGTGCTAAACCCCCCAAGTCTGGAGTGTAACCAGTTCAACCACTTTTCCCTTTACATTTGCAAATATCCTTCTTTTTTGAAGCAATTAGCAACTTCCTTGCCTTTGTTATCTGTAAAAGGTAACCACCTACACTGAACCTGTGAGTAGTAAATGAGGACCATCCTCAGTGTAATGTACCCAGAAAAGCAATAGAAGCCAGTCCAGGCGGGGACCGGGGCCCCCTCTCTCACTGAGAGAGCAGCCGTGCCATCCCTTTTTCTCCCAGGACTTCTGCAGTCCGTGTGAACTTGTTCATCGCAGCCACAGCACACGGACCCCATGGGCCCGAGTCCGCATCAGGACTCTCCATGGCTTAGACCGCCCAGCGTGGGCCTCTGTCATACCTGACTGGCCTGGGACATGCTTCGAAGCTTCTCATTTTCCCGTTGTTGAACGAGGGCTTCCCCTTCCTTGGTCCTCTCCACAGTCCAGCCCACAGCCAGCATGGTTTTCAGGGACTCTCTGGCTGGCCAGCGATAAATTTCCTTCTCCTGGAAGGAAATTTGAGCAGAAGAGCTTCGCAGACTGCGCCTCGGCTCTCTGACTGGCCCGTCTCCCTGTGGAGGTCGGACCCCACACTGGGTGGGTGCTGACTGGTTCCAGCTTCCTCTCACCAGGTCCAAATCCCCCAGGCAGCACCCACCTGAAACACACAATCCGTCTTTCTGATGTTTTTAAATGTGAGACCCTACCACCTGCTGCCTCCAGAGGGAATGAACCAGACGTCACCCACAGTTTGTGGATAACGAGGAGCAAGAACAGAGAGCGACTTTTCTTGTTCTGGTAGCTGTGTAACGGGCTCGCCAGAAAGTGTCCACGCAATGCTCCCCTTTGAGCCTGGGAAACAGGATGTCTCAGACTGAGAATTCCGTGTAGAGGTGCGTACAATTTTATCGGTGCTCAGTACGCACACAAAACCACGCGTGCCATCCTTCGTGGGTGACACTAGACCCAAAGCTTACAGAGGACTGATCACAGGATAGGAATTCAGAGTGGGGTTGAACTCTAGTTCTTAACTGAAAAAACCCAAGGGACCTGCCCTTATTTCCTTGGGGACTCTCTTCTTCCCTTCCTTTATCTTCCATGACTGGCACTTACTTCTTGAATTTCCCCCAGCCATTCACCCATCTCCCCACATCAACAATCTAACAAAAGCCTTCCTAGTTCAGTTGCCAGCGAAGTACACCTGCATTTCAGCCCAGCCTCCAAGTGCAGACCCCTGCTTCTCTCTCCAATCGGTGCTCAGAGCCTCAGAACAGACCCTGGGGCTGGGCTCTTGGAAACGTCCAGGGACAGGTGCCCGAGGAGTTTAGGGGGTCCTTGAAAGTCTCTAAGGAACTGGAGGATGAGTGTGCCCTAAACTCTGACAGTCTGAGACAGTCCCCAAGGCGGGACAACCCACGCGGCCACTCAGTGTTACCCGAGGCCCGACTTACCTTCTCCGTTAACGTCTTGAAAGGCCTTATCAGTGGATGGGTCTTCACATTTTCATCCAGGGAAATTCCGTATTTCCATCCATTCTGACTCTGCAGAAATGTTCTCAGTTCAAATTTCCTTGGCACCCACAGGGCCCTGCTGCGTGACCCAAATCCCAGCTTCTATTTCCACTGAACAAACGGCATAATGGAAAGTGACGGAGCTTGGAAGCTGCCCTCCCCCCGCACGTCCAACTGATCCATTAAGGCCGTTAGGCTTCCTGCCCCTGGGTTTCGAACTCTGCTCCTTTCTTTCTTCTCGTTTCAGTTGCTGTCCGCTCCATTTACTCGCCTGTGTTTCAGGCTCACTACAGACAGGAGGATGTTTCAAAAGACCCGAGAACAGTGCTTCTCAGGTCAGCGTGTAACATTCACAGGCGAGGACAGAAGTCAAGGCTCACGGCACGTGAGGGCGGGACCCCCTGACCACTGCTTTCCTTGCCCACCAACCGCACAACAAACCTGCGGCAATGCACGTCTCCCAGAGTCACAGCAGTTTATGAATTTTAGGAGTCATTCAACAAACACTGTTTGAATATCTACTAGTGCAGGTGCTCGACTCTGTCCCAGGTGTTGTGGCTACAGAGATAAGTAAGAGTCCCTGATTTCCATAAATAACCTCACAGCTGAAAGACTCTCCCTGGGTGGTCTAACGGAAGCCCGCAGTCCATAAGAGGACTAGTCACAAGACAGGATGTGCAGCCCAGACCTCCCTCCGAATTTCCAAACCTCTTTAAGCTCTGCTTGGGTGTTTCCAAAGGTACCTCTGGCATGTCTGACAGATTGTGCATTGTACACTCCATTTTCTACAACACTGCCAGTTGATATTTATAAAATCACCCTGATGGGGGCGCTCCATGGCTTTAAAAGTGTCTGATTCCCAGCTGCCGTCACGGTAAAACGCACACTCTTCCTGGCCCCCAGAGCCACAGCGAAGGCCTGGCCGACCTGTCTGGACGCATCTCCCCGTTCTCCCCCTGCCGCCCTCCTGCCTCTGGGGACCTGCCACAGTGCTCTACGGTCCCCTGGAGCCACCCCGCTGCCCCTCGCCTCCCTGGATCTGCACCTGCTTCCCCCAGCCCGGATCACATGCGGCAGATGTCACCAGCCCGAGGAAGCGCCCCGGGCCCCACCGTTGGACTAGGGGGCTGCCCCTGGTGCTCTGACCTGTGCCCGTTGGTGCCCACCACAGCAGGGAATGGCCCGTGCCAACGACCTGCGCCACCGTGGCCGGTCTCTTCTGTTCCTCCCCCAGGACCGTAGGGTTCTTTGATCTCTAATTAATTTATTTAAACCATTGTTCAATGACAGCTCCCTTTCAGCACTCTTGTGAGCTGGTTTCAAGGTGCTCAGCACAGTGATTGGACAATCACAGACTCTGGCGTTCCCACTGGTATTTCCAGCACACACCTGGCACCGCACGCAGCCGTTACAACATCACCGACTCCATTCCCTGCGCTGCACTCGACATCCCCGCGTCTGTTCTGTAACCGCCACTCAGCACTTCTCAGTCCCTCCGCCCCTTTCGCCCAGGCTCTCGCTCTTGCTCCCCTCTGGCAATGACCAGCCTGGTCTCTGTCAGGCTGTCAGGTTCCTGAGGACAGGGACAATATTCTTCTTCTTGTTAGATAATTGATGCCCACCTGGCCAAGGGGAGCCAGCACCTTTCCTTGAAAATGTGAAGCACGCAGGCCAGTGGGAGAGAGAGAGTAACCAAGCACCGCACCAGCAAACGCACAGTGGGCCATTGGCACAAATGTATAACTGTTGTAAACAGTTACTATCTAAGGTGCTACACAGATATCACGACGCAAAAGAGCAAGGTGCTAAGGGGGCCCATAGCTGAGAAGCCTGGGAAAGAGGCATCCGAGGAAATCACACCTGGACGGGTACTTGAGGGACGAGTTGATGAGCGGTGTGTGCACGCGTCAGAGTGCAGATGGGCACCTGACTCAGACGGGGCAGGGTCTCAGGCACCTGCAGTGTGTATGCGTGGGCGGGGGGGGGGGGGGGGGGGGGGGGGGGGGGGGGGGGGGGGGGGGGGGGGGGGGGGGGGGGGGGGGGGGGAGGTGGGAGAAGAAGGGGATGTGGCTGGAGGGCAGAGGGTGAAGGCAGAGACGAGGCTAGAATTGGTAGCAGAGGCCAGGTTAGGCAGTGCCTGTCAGGCCTCACTGAAGATTTTGACCTTTGTACTAAAAACAGTTAGAAGCTATTAAGGAGCTTCCATGAGCAGAAGGGCTGATGGAGAACCGCGGTAGGCTAGGACCAAGTGTGCACACTGAAACCGTCGCCTGCCTGCGGTGTGAAGAGCAGGCTGGAGAAAACGCTCCCGGGCAGATTGCTGAGACAACCACGGTCCTCTGGGTCAAAGAGGCCGGCAGCCTGAACTAGCCATGGGGTTGGGATAGGGAGAGTTATTCGATTCAAGAGAGACCAAGAAGGTAAATGCACATGGCTTAGTGATGGACTGGCCATGGCTATGGGTGGACGGGGTGCTGTTTTTCCCTGTTTCACAGGCTGGCCACACCGCATACGTAAAGAGTGCTGAGAAAATAACAAGCTCTTGAGCAAGGTCCGGCCGACCGCAGTCCTGGGGCCAAATCCGGCTGGCCATCTGTTTTACACGCACGGTTTCCCCAGCACACACAGGCATGCACTCTCATTTACGCATCGTCTGTGGCTGCTTTTGTGCTCTAATTGCACAAAGAGAGGAGTAGCTGGATGGAGACTGGCCACAAAGTCAACTCTCTGGTCCTTCACAGGAACATTTGACCAAGCCCTGCTCTTGAACGGTGAGGTATCAGCTCATTCTACAGTTACAACGATCGCTGTGATCGTTGGCTCCCACAGAAGCAGAGCTGAGCCCAGGCCAGTGTGCAAGGGCTCAGCCAGGGGTGTATGTGTGCTCTCTCCAGGGAGCACTGCACGCAGGCGGTCCCTGCAGCCTTGCCGTGGACTCGGTCCACGGTTCCACGCTGACGCTGCAGCTGAGCTCTGGCCCCAACCTTTAACCGGCTGCCCAGAGGAACCCTGGGTGTCTTTGGCACATTCCTTCCACTCTGCCTGCCAGCATTAAAGGGCTGATGGAGCAATTAAACTTATTAAGCAGCCTGACCTCATATGCTGAAGAATTTTAAACACCAGATGGACAGACTTATTAATAGGAAGCGTCTGGGACTCCTACCGCTGCCTGCCACAGGGAGAGGTGTGCCCGCCTTCTCTAGAATAAAATCCAGTTTCCTGGCAAAATGCAAGCTTAAGGCTTTCAATTCCATTTTCCCTTTTCCAAAGAGAAAACCATTTTAAAGGAAAAATGTAATAAAAGCCTCCTGCCTCACGGTAAGCATTCGCATCAGACACACACAAGGTACGTGCTTGAGTGTAAACTCCAGGAAATGCAACCTTGACAAAGGACTAAAGACCAACAGAATCGATCATGTTCTGGAGAAATGCAAAAAGCAGCAGCCCCAAGTGCTGCCAGTTGTTTGTCAACCCCCTCCGACCCAGCTCGGAAATACTGAACACCCCTGGGAAGTGAGCGTGTCACGTGGGCCGATCGGCAGATTTCCAGGATGGACCCTTCAGTGTTCTTGGGCTGGTTTTCCCCTGACAACTGTCAGCTGGGGGCTAACGCCTACCTTTTCACAGGCCCATTTGTCATGTGAATGCTCAGCATACTTGGTGACGATGTATTCCAATTTTTCAGGCAAGGAGAAACTGAAACGAGAAGGGGAAAAAAAAAAGGAATAAAACAAATTACAACCTCCCCAAGCGCCTCAGCCAGAAGTGCCGAAAAGATGTCCAGAGCCAACAATCAGCCATCCTTTGGGCTGCTGGCGGAAACAATCATGGCTGAGACGGAACCGCCACCAGCCCAAACGGAGAAGTTGGATGTGATCCGTTGGGTAGCCCGAAGCTGAAGCTGGACACCAGGCACAGGGAACTTCCCGAGTGCAAGGCGTGGCACGGCCCCTCGGCCACAGGAGGCTCTGCGGGGGCTTCCCTCCTGCTGCTCTGGGTTCTCTGGACCCCTGAAGAACCGCTCTGGCTCCTGGGTCAAACCTGTCTAGGCTACACAGTGAGAATCGCTCCATTCAGGGACGCCGGCCTGCCGTCTCGTGGCTGCACCCTGGGAATGGCAGGAATGGGCAACCAGAGGACCACGTGTTGCAAAAATAGTGGTTGCCTACTTTCTTGGGTTCAGTGACTCACACTTAAATACCAGAAGTTTAGCAGTCTGACATCTTTGGTCCCTTCTGCCGGTCACAGCACCTCCCTTTTCCTTTAAGGCACAAATCTTGCGTTGCACAGAGCCCTTTGTGAACTGTCCGAGAAGGGGCCCCTGTCCCGGCCGCGCAGACTCACTTTTTGGGGAATGAGGGTCTTGAGTCAGGTGAGACCAGGGTAGCAAACCCTTCAAGGGGATTCACCCAATGGGGACGCCTGAAGGCTGTCCATTTGGCTACTGCGTCTTGGTTTCTGTCTTTGCTGAGGCCGGGTCAGTCAGCCTTTCACTGGGTTTTGATAACGACCCAGGTCCTTAATGACAAGGTCCTTTTCGGCCCAGGTTCGCCAGAGCTCGTCTCCATGACTCACATCACTTGCAGAACCAGACTGGTATCAAGGTGCAGGCAAGGAGATGAGAACTCTCAGGCTAACGTGGAACTGCTCATTAGCACCCAGTTCCTACGGTGCGAGGCTGTCTCCGAACGTTTATAAAAGCATCCACATCACCGCGCCATTTGGCATCCCCTTCAGCACACTTACGTTTTCAGAGGGTGAAGGTGTCTGAAGTCAATGCCTGCCTTCTTTTTGGCTCCTGACCTGTTCCTTAGGGCAGGTTCAGTTCTGTTTCTCACCACCCACTCAGCTCAAGGCTCGGTCTGACGGGCTGTACACTTACCCCCCTGAAGACGAAGCCCGTACGTGACCAAAGCCGGCAGCCCCGGGAAAGGGCTTGGGCCATTCGAGAACTATTGCCACAAAGCCCAGGTCCGAGGGGCTCGTCTAGGATGCCTTACTCGCCTTGCTCATGCTCAGGAAGTCTTGGGGCTCTTCTTTTACCAGGCCCCTGGAGGTGAAGACCACGTACCCCACCACACATAACCACGGCTGGGGCAGAACTGCCGCCAGCCAAAATCGGGTACACGTTTCGGCCACGGCCTAACCACCTCCAGCGAGAGGTGCTGGGGAGTCGGAGGGAGAAATCGAAGGTGCTGTTGCAGGGTTATTCCAGAGAGTCGGCACCCCTTGGCACGGCCGAGAGCGGGGCCCGTCCCCCAGGCAGGGGACCCGCACTGCTCTGCTGTCACGCACCCCCGAGGCCTCGCCGGGGCCCTGGTGTGTGTTACCTGTGGGGTCACCATGGCGAACGATGCTACTGGAACGGTACGGGCCTAACTCCCAGAGCGTGAAGATTTTGTCAAAAAACTCATTAATGAATTAATTGGCTCACTTGTCAGGGTGGTGTCTGGCAATGCCTCAGATGACATTTCTTCATGGGGAGCACCGACCTCTCATCACAAGTAAACTAAACCCACCCTCTAAAACAAAGCCTGGAAATGTTACAACACAGTATATAATCAGGTATGGAGGCATCAGTCCTTCAGGAA
Organism: Anoura caudifer; assembly: GCA_004027475.1. Taxonomy (NCBI): domain Eukaryota; kingdom Metazoa; phylum Chordata; class Mammalia; order Chiroptera; family Phyllostomidae; genus Anoura; species Anoura caudifer. The sequence goes on from PVKU01006424.1 coordinate 49,055, forward strand.
TTGAGGGCAAAGGTGTGACTTGTAGTGTCTGGAGAAATGACAAGCCGTGCTGGCAGGAGGGAGGGAAGAGACTCTGAACTGTCCTGCTACCCTGGAAGAGAGAACACTGGCCATGGGGGGCAAAAGACAGAACCAGCTCAGAGGCGGCTCTGGACTCACTTCACGGTGCTGATAGGCTTGGGGTCGAAGTTGCCATCTGCATCCACCGAGAGCTGTTTCTCCAGCGTGGCTGAGATCCGGGTGTCTAAGTAATCTGGTGGCAAGGCCCCGGCTATGGCGCTGAGACAAGGCAGGGCCATTCGGAAGAGGTCTGGGTCATACTTCTGCGGGGAAAACCGAGGACTGTGTTAGGACAGGGGTGGGAACCGGGGCCGCCAGGCAGAAGCAGTGCGTTCACCCGTCCGGGGTAAGCACCACGACAGCACGTGAGCCGTCTGGCACATTCTGGAGGAAACCGAGGGGTCTGAGGGGGACGACGAGACCGTCCGTAAAGCGCACAGTTCGCCGTGTGCTTTAAGTCGAGAAAGGTTAAATCAGGGTTTACACCAATATCTCCTAAACAGTTAATTTCAAGACAATCTAAGGGCTGAAGTGGTCCTCGCTGGGCCGGGAATGTCTATGACCCCGCTTGCCATAGAGGCTTGGGGAAGCGGCGCAGCCTGTGACCGGAGAAGGGGAAGGAAACCCGGCCAGGCTCCTCCGCAGCTGATACGGCCACATGCTGACCGCACCAGCAGCCTGCTCGGGAGCACGTCCGCGCTTCCGCGCTTCCTTCTTCCTTGAACCCGGCCAGGAGGGCATTTCAGCCAAAAACGCAGGGTTAGGGGAGCTTTTGGTCTGCTTTTAGAAACCATAGGAATAAAGGTGTGAAGACAATGTGCATGCTGGTGAGCATGCTACACGTACACAGGTTCCGGACTTCTGTAAGAAAACCAGACCTACTCACGCTCCACCTTTAGAGCTGACGACCTCAAAAATCTACGTAAGCTGGGTCAGGGGAGGCGGAGGCCAGTCCACGTGTTGGAGCTGTGTTTCAATCAGACGGTGCTTGAAGGCTCTGGCTTCCGAGGCCCCCAGTTCTCCCTCAACCTCCTCAAACGGGTGTCCATGAAGAACCTCCCCCGCCTTGGCTTCAAGTCTCCTGGAAATCCCGCCCGCTGTGCTTAGGGCAGATGTGCCGACATCTCTAGGCGCGAATGTGGTGAAGACTAGCTAGCAGGGGCCACGCCACGTTGGGGCCAAGGAATGGTGGTGGGGTCAGCCCTCATACGGAACCGGGAAATATTTGTGTAATTTACTCCGGTGGCCTCTCCGCCCCGTGTGAGCTTTGTGTGTCTGACAACTCGTGCTCTGGTTGCTCTGAGGCTCCTCCCTGGTGAGACAACGGTTACAGCAGTTCCGGTTCCAGGGAGCGGTGGTGAGGAAGAATGGATGCAGCATGCAGCCCCTAGCCCACGGCCAAGGCTGAACAGCGGTTAGCCGCTGTAATTTGTAGCAGCCTGGGCCACGGAGGGCCTCCCCCCCCCCCCAAGGGCTGCCCTCACCTTGTGGCTCAGGGAGTCGAAGATGCCCCAGAAGAGCTTCTCCGTCAGGTGCAGCTCCTCCTCCACAGCGAGGCCGTAGCCCCCCCACCCCAGCGGCAGGCAGTAGTACTTCCAGCACTGTTCGTAGTGGTTCGTCAGAAGCTGGAAGGTCCGCAACAGGGTTGCACGGTGTGGGGCGGGGGAGAGGGATCCGCAGGCACCGGCAGCACCAGGAGGAAGGAAAGAGCAAGAGGCCCGTCAGGCGCACGAAACCAACATTTGCAACAGATGAGGTATCTACAGAGGCCCCCAGACACCACGGGAAAGGGTCTGCTTGATGCCTGATGAACTCCAGCCTGAACTGAGTCTGTCTAAATAATTCTCGTGCCTCCTACAGTGCCCTTAGCCCTCACTAAAAAAATGAATAACTATTTCTATTCCAAATGAGAAAATTTTACTTTCTGAAAGTATCTCTGTGTGTTGTTCCAGCCATTCTTCCTCTGTGTGTAGGAAGAATGTCCTCTGAGATCTTTGCTTATAAATCTGGAAGATGCTGGGTGACGCTGATATGGGGAGGAGGTGGGAGGCACCCTGTGGGTCTGAAGACTTTCTCTAGGTGGATTAGTGTCCAGGGCTTCCTTCGCGTCTCTCTGCCTTCCCACAGCTCAGCTGTGTTACAGTAGTTCCACATATGGCCAGCAGAGAGCAGAAGTGCACTGCCAATGTTCCCCATCCTCCAAAAAAAAAAAAAAAAAAAAAAATCGCTGAAGAGCTAGAGGTGAGGCATTGAAGGCTATTCTTGATGCCTGTGTGGGAGCCAGAATCCAGCTGACTGCACAGGCCTGTAGAGGAAGCAGTGTCAACTTGAACTGCGAGAACTGTGGTTCTCAGCTACGGTACTTTTTGAGATGAGAACTGGAGTGGTTAGGGTCAGAGAGCTGAATGAGCCCATGGAGGGCGGTGAAATCTGAGGACAAGCTGTTCTCTGCCTGGTGTGGAGAAAGGACTGAGCTAAAGGCTCCTGGGAATTCTGTTTATCCCAGTAAAATGCTTCCTGAAACCCTTGCTTGGACTGTTTCTGAAAAGAAGGAAAAATTCTGTTAAAATCACTAGGCAGAGTTTTTGACTGTGGCTGACACTTTTGAATATGCTAACATTGCAGGTGGAACAAAGGTAAAAAATAAGAAACTGTCCTTCTGTGTGGGGGCCGATTCTGATGCCCCTCCCCAGGCCACGATGCTCACAGTGCTAGTGATGAAATATTTGTAATGTATGAGAAAGTCAGAAATGAGGAAACAAGAGAGAGAGGTCAGTCTCTGTGGGCTTCCTTTCCATCAGTAAAGAAGAGGAAGAAAAGAGGATCTGTTACAAAAAAAGTAAGATCACAAAACAGTCTGGAAGAGAGCAGGGACGCTCTAGTTTTTGTACTTGGATAATCACAGGCCTTCAAAGGGTTTTGAGACTGAACACATTCTGGAAGGCTCATTAGGGCAGGAAGCCCAAATCCAGGTCCCCTGACTAACCTCTGCTAAGTGATGGGCGGTTGGTGGACCCCGTCCCCGAGCGCTGGGGCAGGCAATGAATCTGGAAGATCCACCCCCCTTCACCCGACATGCTCAAGATGGGGTCGAGTTTGTGGGTTGCATGTAGTTGGCTCTCAGCTTAAAGGAGCGGGGCGGGGCGCACGGAGCGTGCATGCTGCTCCCCAAATGGTGAGGACATCGCAGCCTGCAAGGCCAGCATTCCGTGCCACGCGTGGGCCGCACTCGGTAACGGGAGAGGCTTACCTTCAGGGGCATTTTGCAGTGCTCGTTGAGCTGGGGCACGTCGAACACAAGGCGCCGCAGCAGCTGCTGCAGCGTGGAAGGCCTCAGGTGACTGCGGTGGGTGGGCAGTGAGAAGAACAGAAGGGCAGGATGAGAAAGAAAAGAAAAAGAAAATGATGAAGAATGAAAGAAACAGTCAGCAATAACCATCTGTTAGAGCTAAGCCTCGGAAAAAATGAGCTCCCAAAACACAAGATCTTGGGGAAAGCACAGCCGATGACGAAACACTGTAAGAACCGAGTGCAGTTAAAATACAGAAAGAGGGACATGGGGCGAATAAACTGAGGTGCCCGAGGTTAAATTCCAGTCGCCATTTGATGTTCTGGAGTCTAGGCGCAAAGTATAGCTACTGATTAAGTGTGAAGCATGTAACAGAAAGAAGGGGCTTTTATTATTATTTTTTAGGTGTATAATTGACATTTTATTTATTTTTATTTTTTGTTCTTGTTTACTCTATTCCAGTTGTCCCGATTTTCCCCCCTTTGCTCCCTCCCCTCCGCCTAGCATCCCCCCACCCCCATTCCCACAGTCAGTCCCCGCCTCCTCCCTTTCCTCTGGCAGCTGGAAGTCTTCTAAGGATTGCAAGTCGCCTTGAACCCCAAACAAGCAGAAGCTATCTGAGGCCACCTAACTGGTATGATCTGAAGGGAATTTTTAAGGCCCCTGAGTTGCTGTGTGATCTTTGAAATTCTCATTACTGGAACCATTTCTTTGGGTTAAGGCTCCATCCTCAAAAACACCCCTTTAAAGGGCAAATGCACTAACTAACTAGCGAATACTTCATCCTCGTATCAAGGAGTTCATGGCTTTGCTCTTCAGGGCAGTAAATTCTGAGAGAGACAAAGGAGGCAGAAGCAACGCTGGTTTAGTCTTTATGTTTAGACTGCCAAACTTTCAAATCTCTCTCTCAGGTTAAAAAAGTTGTTTTTCAGTGACGGTTGACATACAGCATTATAGCAGTGTCGGGTGCGTGACGCGGTGAGCGGCCATCTACGTGTTACGAAATGGTCAGCCTCGGTCTAGGGACCACCTGGAACCCGAAGGCTACTGCCTGCCTTCCCTGTGCCGCACTTTACGCCCCCCGAGCCGCTTTTGCAGCCGTTGACTTGCACTTCCTGGTCCCTTCCCCTTTTTCATCCGGCACCCCCCACCCCAACCTGCCCTCTGCTGACAATTATCCGTCCGTTCTCCGTATTTATGAGTTTGTTTCCGTTTTGTTGGTCCATTTTATTTTGGTTTTTAGATTCCACACATACGTGGAATCGTGTGGTGTTTGTCTTTCTCCGTTCAGCCTGTTTCACTTGGCACAGTGCCCTCCAGGTCGGCCCCTCTCGTCACAGATTTGACGGCCAAACCTTTTAAAGGCCTGGAGGAAACTCTGGATCTTCTGCAGAGAAAAGGGCATGCGCAGTCCACACGGTCTGGCGTGTAAGTTCAGTTCATGGACCCATCAGCTCCTCCCTCAGATGCCCAGGGAACCATGGAGGCCAAGCTGGTAACTTTGACGGCCAAGCGTTGAATGCCGGGAAGGAAAGCCTTGGACACACCCACAGCGAGCGGGATGGATGCAAGCAGGGACGGACGACACGACCCAACTGTCCCACTGCTTTCCCGGGAGCTGCTCCCGTGACACAAAGCCCCGCAGGGAGCAGGGCCAGCCAAAACGTGCCGGGGTAACCGGCCTCGTTGCTGACGCCTGCCCTCATTACGTAAAATTCCTCAACTTTTCACATTGCTGTTCGCTTATTGGTCATAGCGCCTAAGATGGACTAACCTGAATAAAATCAAGGCATGAAAATGAATCTCTCTTTTAATTCCCGTCTTGTAAAGAGTAAATAGTGCCGTAGTTAGTTGAATACCAATTCGTCCGCTGTATCTGGAGCTCGTGCGGACCAAGAGGAGGGGCGTGGAAGCTCCTCGGAACATAGTGGCAGGGCTGTTAGTTGAATGTAGTTGGATGTAAAATTCTAACTTCCCCCAGATCTGGTTCTTTACGAGCATTTGCGGCTCACATCGGTCCCACCGACACACCTTTAATACTCGGGGGCAGCTCATGCTGGCAGACGGGGCTCCTCCACGGGTCTGAGCTCGCCTCCAGCCAAAGCCAGAGCAAGGTCTGCAGCGGCTGCGGAACCGACAGCGACGGGAGTTCTGTGTGTGTCAGCTCATCCTTCGTTCCCCCGCCACCACCGAGAAGGGAGGCAGAGACCCGTCGGCACGAGCAACGGGGCCATCCATCGCTCCTCCTTTGCCAGCGGCAGAGCAGAAACCCGGAGCCCTGTCCATCCCCAGACGCCGGTGAGAGCTGCTACCCAGCTCTTGCACGATGAAAACATTCCAGCGAACTTAGTTCTCTGCCACTTACAACCATCTTGCAGTGAATGAAATCCTGCCTGAGGACAGGCCCTGATTCTGGTGGAGGAGCTCAGAGAGGAACCCCTTTCATGGGGCCCTGGTGGAGGCCCCCTGCCCCCATCCCTTTGCCGTCTAGTCCAGACCCAGGCAAACGGCCCGTGTGATGACGCAGCCTGTTCCCCGACGGACTGGGTTGGCCAAAAAGCTCCTTCAGTTTTTCCTGTACGATGGCTCTAGTCGTGCTTAATTGTCTTTAATGTCATTTGAAACAATTTTGTTAGAGTATATTATGACAGATTTCATATCAGTGTGGATTAAAAAAAACTTATCAAAATTGTTGAATTTTTGTGTAGCCATTTAAATATTGAAGATGGAAGAAAATATACATTTTTAGCCTATGATGCTTTATTATCTCAAGAAAGGTAAAAACGCAACTGAAACACAAAAATGATTTGTGCAGTGCACGAAGGTGGTTGATCGAATGTGTCAGAAGTGTTTTGCAAGGAAACTTGTGCAAAGTTTCGTGCTGGAGATTTCTCCCTGGACAATGCTCCCCAGTCAGGCAGACCAGTTGAAGTTGATAGCGATCAAATGAAGACACTAATTGAGAAGAATCAATGTTACACCTCATGGGAGGTAGCCAACATACTCGAATATCCAAATCAATACAGTTATTGGTGAAAATGAAAAATGTGTCTCTTCCTGTACAGAAAAACCCGAACGGACTTTTTGGCCAACCCGATAGTTGAAGTCTATCGGCATCAGAAGATAGAAAGACAGCAGATGTAGCTCCGTTTTTAATGATGCACTGTAAATGTAAGGATCATTATTATATTTGAAATATAAGTGTGAGCTTGTCTTTTAGTCTGATGTTCTAAAGCACCAATCAGCTGTTTTCCCCCTAGGTAGCCCGAGCCCCTCAATACAGTCAGTCACCTTGGGTGACGGGGAAACAGCTTCTTCGCCGGGAGCCATGGCCAGACCCCACGGTCCGCTGGTCCTGTCTCCAGGACAACCTGCACCGTGGAATCACCCGGCAGCTTCAAAGGCTAGAGGTCGCATCCCCAGAGGTTGGATTTGGAGGCAGAGGTACGCCCGGGGCACTGGGGCATGAACCCGGTATTTCCTCAGGAGATTCTCGTGCGCAGCTGAGGTGGAAAACCGGCTGAAAGCAGGAGCCCCGGTCCTGCACCAGCTGCTGCAGCCTGCTGTTGGAAGAGCCCTTCCTTCTCTGACCCTACCTGACCTGACATAGTTTCCGAGCAGCCAGGGCCCTTAGGGTGACTTTACACCTCTGTCCTTGGAGGCTCTGGTGCCTATTTGCAGTGGTGAAAACTATTGCCCTTCCTTCCCCCCCGGGACTGGAGGTGCCTTCTTGCTCCCAGTCTCTGAGGTCGAGAGGAGGGCTGCCTTGATTCGAAAGTGTACAGGCTGGCCTCTGTGCAAAACGCCCACTCATTTAGAGGGGAAACCCTGCTTCTGGCTCTGCCTGAGGGACTACAACAGCAGTTCTTTGGAATACTACAGGTCTGAAAGACAGTCTCATCTCCTGGTCCACCAGCCGAGGGCTAGAGGCTGAGCTGCACCCCCCCCCCCCAGCAAGGATCAGAAAGAGCCTGGGACAAAGTGGGGTCCCAGCCAGTCCTCAGAGGAGATGCCTGGGGGAGAGCTGGTGTGTGGCACAGGTCTGGAAGCTCCCTCACAGCGGAATCACCCGTTTTTAGATTGATTACCTGATTAAATGCAGCTGCCGTGGATGCATACACACGGGAGAAAAACTGGCGGTGGGGGGGGGTGGTACTTACTTGCAAATAGCAAGCAAACATTCTTCTATGGTGTCCCTCTGAGCCTTGGTGAGGGAACGTCCCTTGGAAAGCCTGTATATTGTCTGGAGCGTAGAATCGATCAGAGAGGTGTGGTGTTCTGTACCAGCAAAGAGAGGGGCGCATCTTGTGAGGAGCGGGAGCACAGCAGAACATATGTACCGATTCAGTGCCAGCGCAGCCTCCGTGGTGCTCAGGGAAACCTAGGAAGGGGCGTGAGGACACCGGTCAGGCTCCCCGGGAAAGAGAGCAAAGCTCACCCCGCGTACTGAGCCCCGACCTAGCGGGGCAGGGAAGCTCAAACGTATCCTGCTTCACGGGAACAAAGTAACAACTTTGTACCTTCTCAGCAGACCGATTGCTCTTTTGCATTTTCAATGAGGAAAAAAAAATCCGGTTTAAAAAAATAAACAGGTGAAAAGCAAAGATTGGTTGGTCCCAACTCATGTTAAATGGTCCACAAACATCCACCCTCCTCAAAGATTTCTAAACTGCTAAAATCACGTGGTGGCCAGTCTAATCCAATCTCCTCAACGTCTGCAAAGCTCAACTGCGTTCTTTTTCCTGTTGTAGCTCTTTTCTCTCATCTCAGGGAGACTCACAAATTGTTCTCTCGTGGTTCTGGAGTTAGTGAGTAAAGGCCAAGCCAGCTCTCAGTTTCGCTGGTTTTGCAGGAAGTGGAGGAATCCTGACCCCCTTCACTTAATTTGCGAGCATCGTGAACAATTCACAATCTAATAAATGATACGAGGGCAGATTTCATTTAAATGGGAGCAACTGTCCAAGAAACAGAAAAGCAGACCCTTCTCTATACCTGCTGTGATTCTCACTCCCCATGTGCTCCCCGGTCTATTTAGACAGGCCAGACTCAAGAAAGGCCCACTTAGTGACATTAAACCTAGCCAAAGCACTTGATTTATTTATTTAATCTTTACCTGAGGATACATTTATTGATGTTTTAGAGTGAGGAATGGAGAGAGAGAGAGAGAGAGAGAGAGAAATATTGATGTAAGAGAGAATCATCGATTGGTTGCCTCCTGTACATGCCCTGACCAGGGATGGAACATACAACCCAGGTGTGTGGCCTGACTGGTGTTCGAACCCGCAACCTTTTGGTGTACGGGATGAGGCTCCAACCAACTGAGCCACCTGGCCAGGGCAGCCAAAGCATATTGAACTATCATCTCTGAAAACTGCAAAACTTTGAAAGAAACCTTGAGATTCACAGAGATGAAATATTATCATCATTTTCCGTGATCATCACAATAATTATATCTGTAGCTGACAGTGTGATAAACTGTTTTCTTTGAACTGTACACATTTCTGGGCGTTCCTCTTAATTATCAAAACCTTGTTTTCTAGGAGCTTGAGTAATCGTACCGAATCCTTCACATTTATCACTTTAACAGAGTAATTAAAATGAAGAAGGACCTAGCTTTTATTACAGCGGCTTAAAAGTTTTCAGAAGAGAATGCATGAAAATGTGTGTGCCGAGAAACTGCATATAAAACTGCGTTTGTAGATGGTGCTAAGACAAGCTTGTGGTTTGGACACCAAATGCTAGAAACAGCATTTGCTATTTATTTCATCTATAAAAAACTGAATGCTTTGTTCAAGGAACCTTGGGAATATCCCGCAAGTTAAAAAATCATTATATTTTTAAACCGAGGAATTTACTGAAAAGCTGAAAACAAATAAGCTGCGGGAGCTTTGTTTTAATTATCCAAAAAGATCACCCTAACACCTTCACGCACATACCATCGCTTAGCCCCAAGCCAGAGACAGGGTCGGAGCTCTCACGCAGACCCGGGCAGGGGGAGGGTGGGGGTGGGGGGGGGGTGGGGATCTACCGCTTTCCACTTTCAGGCAACCCACTCAAATGGATTGGAGTCCAGTGCAGACGTTGGTTCTGGGACACCCAGCCTGGAACTCAGGCTGCTACCTCGGCTGGACACCAGGTGGAGCCCTTGGGCAACTTTATGACTGATCAAGAACACACGCTTCTGGCTCTTAAGAAAAAACAAACTCTATACTGGCAAAATGTTCTTGGACTTAAGCTGATTTAATCGGTCTTTCTCCTTGGACCCAGTACTCCTGGTGCATCGGATCTCTGCTTGGTCCTGACTTGGGGCATCAGGCATCTGTGCTCTTCAGCTTTGGGGCCTCCTGCCTTCATCTGTGTTGATGATGGATTGCTGAGCCTCACACCTGACTTCCAAACTTGGATTTGCCCTTGGCCTCTTGTCCTGGCCTTGTCATGCCTGAAGTCTGTCAGCTTCAGCCTATCTTGCTTGACATTGTATTAAACTTAGGGAGTAAGAGCGGGAAGAGTATGGCCAGCCTCTAGCACGGCCAGCCAGCCTTTCTTGTAAGCGATAGAGCCCTGCCTCTCACGTGATGATTTTTGTCCCATAGGAAACATGTAGTGAAATCTAGAATTGGTTTGGGGGGTGGGGGGTAGAGGCCAGGATGCCTTCCCCCCAACAAATATTGTAAATGTTGAGAAACTTTGGAACAGAGGGAACCAGATGAATATTTGAGGTCAAGTTTACATACATCTAAGTCACTGGCCCGGTAAATTAAGATCTCCCATTTCTTGGGGACTCTGTTTTGTCACCCTTTAAAAGAAGCTACTAGTGTGCCATCGGTGAGTAGATTAGCAAATACAGCTGAATCCAAAGATACTAACTTACCATGGTGGGAGAACTATTTTTTCTTACTTTGGGTACTTACTGTGTCTAGAGAGGCAGAGGTTCTTAAGTCAGGTAAAAATCCGACCTCCAGCAAGTGGAGCAGAAACGTCTGATCCTTAATGCCGTAAACACGGTCCAGGAAGAGCACCATGGGCGCCTTGTGGTCGGGGCAGAAGTGGGCGGCCACGTCCGGCTCGCTGACGGACCCGTCTGGAAGACACAGAGACTGTCACTTCCCCCCTTCCTGTCTCCGCAGCCTCACAGGCAACAACGCAGGGTTTCTTGTCTAGGGCTTGTTCTCCTAACAAGCTGCAGGAATTTGGGAAACAATGTAACACTGTGCCGCATCCAGCTTCGACTGGCTTGGGAGGGCTGATTGTTAAAATGTTAGGGATTCTGTGAGTCAGTTGTTAGAGAGGCTCATTATTAAAAAATAAAACTGACGGTGAATTTAAAAATGTAACAAATGCTCCAAATTCACTACGTCCTCATCACTCTCTGGAGGTTGTTTCCATCTACGTATTTGTATGTTGGAAATGCAGTGCAGTGGTGTGCTCTGTGCCAACGCCGTGCTCAGCGATATGAGGTTGGCGGCCTGAAAGTGACCCTGGTGAGAGTATTTACACCACAGAAATGGGCAAATGCAGGAGTCTGGGCTTGATCTACGGCTTTGTTGTTGAAGACACATGAAAGAGAGAGAAAGAAAATATAAGGCAGAATAAATTTATAAGTGTGTCATGTCTGTAGCTATTATACCATAAATAGCACAAAACTGAAGAAATCTTCCAGTACTTTAAAACTATTATCTGATTTAGGTGGAATTTAGATCAGATCATCCAATAATTCTAACCTTAATGAAGATCTTTAGGGTTAGATTCTAACCCCAATGAAGAACATCTTTGAAGATGTTCAAAGATGAAGGGGGGAATACCATGAAGAAAGTAAAAATTGCTTTACTTGGAAAATAAAGACAGCATTTTGAAATAAGATAAAAAAAGAAAAATAGTCTTCCTCCTGCTATTTTGTTAACATAAAAAAACTAGGAAAGACAGCCCGTAAAAAAATGATCAGTCTATAATCAGGGCATATTTAAATTCCGTACTTTACAAGCACCCCAAGAGCCGCACCGACTCAGCGCTGTCCAGGGATCACCCTCAGGTGCTGGGAGAGCTAGGAGGGAAGTGAGTTTCCCAACTGGAAGCCGCCTGCCGCTCCTCTCGTGGGCACTAGGGGGAGCTGGATCTGCGGAGCCAAGGCTGAATTAACCTCTAGGATACACCCGGTGTGCTGAGGAACATTATTTTTATGGTGTATCAGTAAGTGTTTTGTGCTCAAAAAGTTTGGGAAACACTGAGTTCAACACTTATCTTCTTTATCATATTTTTTCTCAAAGGTTCTATAATCCAATGTGATGGATGAAGTTTTATAAAAATGTGACATTTTTAAAAATATATTTTATTGATTATGCTATTACAGTTGTCCCATTCCCCCCCATCATTCCCCTCCTCCCTGCACACCCCCTCCCACCCACATTCTCTCCTTTAGTTCATGTCCATGTGTCATAAGTTCTTTAGCTTCTACATTTCCCACACTATTCTTGCCCTCCCCCTGTCTATTTTCTACCCACCGTCTATGCTACTTATTCTCTGTACCTTTTCCCCCTCTCTCTTCCTCCCACTCCCCTGGTTGCTGACCCTCCATGTGATCTCCATTGCTGTGTTTCTGTTCCTGTTCTAGTGTTTGCTTACTTTACTCTTGGTTTAGGTGTGGTTGTTAATATCTGTGAGTTTGCTGTCTTTTTACTGTCATATTTTTATCTTCTTTTTCTTAGATAAGTCCCTTGAACATTTCATATAATAAGCGCTTGGTGATGATGAACCCGTTTAACTTGATCTTATCTGAGAAGCGCTTTATCTGCCCTTCCATTCTAAATGAAAGCTTCACTGGAGAGAGCAATCTTGGATGTAGGTCCTTGACTTTCATGACTTGGAATACTTCTTTCCAGCCCCTCCTTGCCTGTAAGGTCTCTTTTGAGAAGTCAGCTGACAGTCTGATGGGAACTCCTTTGTAGGTGACTGTCCCCTTATCCCTTGCTGCTTCTAGAATTCTCTCCTTCATTTGAATCTTGGTTAATGTAATTATGATGTGCCTTGGTGTGTTCCTCCTTGGATCCACCTTCTTTGGGACTCTCTGAGCTTCCTGGACTTCCTGGAAGTCTATTTCCTTTGCCAGATTGGGGAAGTTCTCCTTTATTATTTGTTCAAATAAGTTTTCCACTTGTTGCTCTTCCTCTTCACCTTCTGGTACCCCTATAATTCGGGTGTTGGGATGTTTAAAGATGCCCTGGAGGTTCCTAAGCCTCTCCTCATTGTTTTGAATACTTGTTTCTTCTTTTCTGCTTGTTTCTTTCTTCTTTCTGGTCTACTCCATTGATTTGAGTCCCAAGTTTTCCTCCCATCACTATTGGTTCCCTGTGCATTTTCCTTCATTTCACTTATTGTAGCCTTCATTTGTCCATCTAATTTGTGACCAAAATCAACCAATTTTGTGAGCATCCTGATCACCAGTGCTTTGAACTGTGCATCTGATAGGTTGGCTATCTCTTGGTTGCTTAGATGAATTGGCTCTGAGGCTTTGATCTGTTCTCCCATTTGAGCCATTTTTGATTTGTTTTGTTTTTTGATCTGGTTGCGGCTGTTATGTAGTGAAGGGCAGAGCCTTAGGTGTTCTTCAGGGTGGGGCAGCCCAGTGGCTGAGCTGTGACACTGTATGTGGGGGTGGGGGCCTGAGAGGGAACAATGGTGCTTGCTCTGCTCTCTCTTGGATTCCAGTCCCCTCCGCTGCTTCCCACAAGCAAATTGGGCCCTTCTGGTGCTGGTTTCCATGTGGGTGGGCTTGTGTATGCTCTAGGACCCTGTGAGTCTCTCCAATGAACTCTCCTGTGAGGCTGGGAGTCTCTCCTGGCACTTCAACCCCTACAGGTGTTTTCAATTGGTATTTTTAGGTTTTATTTCCTGGAGCTGGGGCCCTGGCTTGCGAGGTCTGAATCGCTCCCCGTTTTCGCCTGGATTATCTGACTGTGAATGTGGGACCGCCTGGTCAGCCAGCCGTCTTGCGTGGCCTCACTGGGTCTGCCATTGCCACCCCGTGCCTGGGGTCCACTAGCCACTGCCTGTGCGCCTGGAGTCTTTCAGCTGCTGCCTACGCACCCAGGTCGCCAACCTCCACTTTTTCCTGCTGCAACTCCACCCCTCTTACTGGTCTGGATAAATGGTTGTTGTACTTCCGTACAGTTCAATTTTCTATCAATTCTGATTGTTTTCATTTCTAAATCTTTGTTGTCCTTACTTTTGGTTGTGCTAGGAGGCATAGTGTGTCCACCTACTCCTCCATCTTGGCCAGAAGTAAAAAATGTGATATTTTTGAGAGTTATGTGACCAAGACTGAAGAATAGGAGGTCCTGGCTCTGTACCCCACAAAGATAAACAATTAGATAGCTACTGTGAATAAAAATAGTACTGGGAGAGCTCTGGAGTCCACTTAAACTTCAGCAACACGGTGGAGCAAAACACCTGAGAATAACGCTACAAAAAGGGAAGGAAGAGCAGCTTTATTTTGCTTGCATCCTCCCTGCCCCAGGCTGGCCCTGCTCCGTGTCACAAGGTAACTCCCTCTACTGGAAAGTGGAGAGCGGGGTGAGCAGTCAGCTCCTCCTGCCTTTTGGGGCACCACAAGAAGGGCCCACTTTGCCTTCAACCCACCAGGGGCCGGCAAAGCTGAGACGTCTGGAGATGCCTCAGAATAAGAAGGGCAGGCAGGGGCCACCTGCACCAGCCACACAGCAGGAGCCAGCGTGGTTCCCAGGGACCTGCTGTGCCGAGAACCTCAGCAGCTTTGCCACCAAAGAAACTAACCGCTGGCCCAGCCACCACAAAACCCCGGCAGATTTCACAGGTTTTTCATGTTTGCAGATGCCCGGATGCCTGAGTCTCTTTGCACTCCCATCACCCTCACTGCTGGTACCTGTGATCTGAACTGGCAGCCTCCGCAGCTGTGTAAGTTCAGGACGCCAGCTTAGAGCCCTGCTGTGGACACCAGTCACCATATGTGCACTGGGGAACAGACTCCCACCGCTGGCCTTTACTGCTGTGCAGTGTGGTGAGGCCCTGCCGCCATGGCAGTGTATACCCACAGCCAGGGGCCCCAGAGCTGCTCGTGGGGCCCGCTCCGGACCTGTCTGGGCTCACCTGTAGCTAGCACCTCCAGTGGTGAACTTGTATACCACTGGCCAGAGTCTTGTCACTGACCCCACTGCTGTGTACCTGTGGTGAGACTTGGAAGCCACAGGAATGCACACTGACAGCCAGGGTTCCCACAGCTCTTACTGCACCTCCAGGTAGCCCTTGGCCTTGCTGTTGGCCCTGGCCATCGCCACTGTGTGTGTGTGCAACTGGCCTGTGCCGCTACACAGGCACCTGTAGCTGGTCCCTGCAGCTGAGTCTGTGTATACTACTCGCTCTGATCACCCCCACCGCCTGCCCTGGCCCCTACTCACCAGACCTGGAGGCCACTAAGAACCTGAACAGCTCTTGCAGTGACTGAGGACTCCTGGCAGCTCTTGCCAAGGACCACACAGTTGTCAATGTTGTGGACCCCTGTGGCCCTGAGATGACATCACCCCTTCCCCCAGGCCCAAAGCTGCTATGCACCCCTGCACTTGGCTACTTGCTTCACTAGACCTGGGGTCATAGCACACTCATACATGCTCCACCCACAGGGGAAGGTCTTTCCTTGCCAAAGTCAGTCCACACAGTCTGGAAATGCAAGGCCATAGGTATCACAAAAAAAAACAAAACAAAAAAAAAAACAAGGGCTATGATACCACAATAGGGATACAGTAAAATTCTAGTAGCTGACCCTAAACAAGTGAACATACATGAATTGCCTGACAGTTCCAAATAATTATTTTAAAGATGTTTGGAAAGCTACAAGAGAACACTGAAAAACAATATAATGAAATCAGGAAAATATGAGAACAAAACGAGTTCAACAAAGAAATAGAAAATATAAAAGTGTAAAAACAGATAGAAATTTTGAAGCTGAGGAATATAATGACTGAATGGAAGAATTCAACAGAATACCTCAACAGCACAGTGAGACAAGCAGAAAAATCAGCAAACTCAAAGAAGAACATTTGAAATTATCCAGTAAGAGGAAGAAAAAGAAAAAAGAATAAAAAGGAATGAAGAAAGACTATGGGACGAATGGGACACCATGAAGAGAAACAATCCACATATCATTGGAGTCCCAGAGCAGAAGAGAGGAAAGAGACAGAAACCTAAAGAAACAATCGCTGAGAACGTCTCAAACCTGGGGAGATATATGGACATCCAGTTTATGAAGGTAATAGGTCACCCCAAAATTTCAATCCTAAATGATCTTAAGATCAAGTATAACAAAACTGTCTAAAATCAAAGACAAAGAGTTTTAAAAGCAACAAGAAAAAAAAATTCTCATACAAGGGAACTCCCCCACAAGACCATCAGCACCTTTCTCAGCAGAAACCGGCAGGCCAGGAGAGAGTGGGGTTATACATGCACAGTGATGAAAGAGAAAAACCGTCAACCAAGAAAACTTGCACCAACAGTTTTCATTGAGAAATAAAGGCAAGAAAATACTTTTCCAAACAAAGCTGAGGAAAATCATCACCACTACTAGACTTTCTTTATAAGAAATGCTGAAAGAAATTCTTCAAGCTAAAATGAAAGGATGCTAATTAACAACATAAAAACCTATGAAAATATATAACATACTGGTAAAGTTAAGTGTATAGTCAGGTCAAGAATATTGTAAAGAAGGAAAATAACAAAGACCAGAGCAGAAACAAATAAAATACAGAATATAAAAACAAAAGAATGATCAACAAAACTGATAGCTGATTTTTTAACAGATAACAAAATTAAAAAAAAAAAAAACCCCTGTAGCTTACCAAGCAAAAAAGAGAGATCATTCAATAAGTAAAATTCGAGATGAAAGGAGAGACATTAAATTGATATCTCACAAATACAAATGATCATAAGAGACTACTATGTTCAACAAATTGGACAACCTAGAAGAAATTGATAACTTCCTAGAAACATACAATCCACTAAGAATGAATCATGAATAAATAGAAAATCTGAATAGACCAATAATGAATAAGGAAATTAAATCAGCAATCAAAAACCTCCCACTATGAAAAGGCTAGAACCAGATGACTTCATGGGTAAGTTCCAACAAATACTTAAAAAATTCATATCAATCCTTCTCAAACTCTTCCAAAAAACTGAAGAGGAGGGAATACTCCTAATCTGATTTTATGAGGCCAGCATTGCTCTCATACCAAAACCAGATAAGGACACTACACAAAAAGAAAAACTATTGTCCAATACCCCTGATAAATACACAGTTGATCCTTGAACAATTCAGGGAGTAGGAGTCCCAATACCTCCACACAGTTAAAAATCCACACATAACTTCCAACTCCCTTAAAACTTTACTGAAGTTGTCTCTTGGTATCTGTAGGGAATTTTCTTTAGGAACCCCATAGATATAAGGGACTCAAGTACACCAAAATCTGCATATACTCAAGTACCTTATATAATATGGTATGTAACAATGCATGCAGTTAGCCCTCCCCATCCACAGATCTCCAAATGTGAATCAAAAAATGTCTTTGGTCCATGGTAGTTGAATCTGTGGATGCAAAATCCATGGATACAGAGGGCCAACTATATATTTATTGAAAAAATCCATGTATAAATAGATCTAGGCAGTTCAAGCCTCTTGTTCAAGGGTCAACTGTACCTGCAAAATTTCTGAACAAAACACTAGCATACCAAATTCAACAGCACATTAAAAGGATCATGCCCCATGATCAAGTTGCATCCCCAGGATTTATCCCTGGGATGCAAGGATGGTTCATTAGACACAAATCAATAAATGTGGTATATCGTTAATAGAATGAAAGACAAAAATCATGTGATCATTTAAACAGTTATAAAAAAGCATTTGACAAAATTCAACATCTTTTCATGATAAACACTCTCAGTAAATTAGGTAGAGAAGGAACATATTTCAACAAAATAAAGGCCATAAAGACAAATCCACAACTAATATTCTCAATGTTGAAAGACTGAAAGCTTCCCTCTAAAATCAGAGTTAATACAAGGGTGCCCACTATTACCTTTCCTATTCAACACAGTACTCGAGATCCTAGTCAGTGCAATTAGATAAGAAAAAGAAATAAAAAGCTTCCAAATTTAAAAGGAAAAGTAAAATTGTCTCAGTTTGCGGATGACATGATCTTGTCTCCACCAAAAATAGTTAGAACAAGTAAGCAAATTCAGTAAAGTCTCAGGATACAAAATGCACATGCAAAAGTCAACTGTGTTTCTATACTCTAACAATGAACTATATGGAAAAGAAATAAAGAAAACAATCATATTTACAAAAGCATCAAAATACCTAGAAATAAATTTAACCAAGGAAGTGAAATATTTATATACCAAAACTATGTGACACTGATGAAAGACATGAATAAATGGAAAGAAATCTTGTGTTCATGGATCTAAAGAGTTAATATACTATTTAACTGTCCAAATACCCAAAGCAATCTATAGATTCAATGCAATATGTACAAAATTCCAGTATCACAAAAATAGAAAAAAAGTTCAAAAATTCATATGGTATGACAAAGGACCCTAAACGGCCAAAGCAATCTTGAGAAAGAACAAAGTTGGAGACATCACACTTCCTGATTTCAAACTATATTATAAAAAACTAGAGCAATCAAAACAGTATGCTATTGGTATAAAAATTAAAGGAACAGAAATGAGAGCCCAGAAATAAAGCCATACATACACAGCCAAGAAATATTTGACAAAGAAGCCAAGAATACTCCATGAAGAAAGGATAGTCTCTTCAATAAATGGTGTTGGAAAAATTGATATTCACATGCAGAAGAATAAAATTAACCCTTATCTTACACCATTCACAAAAATTAACTCAAAATGGATTAAGGAAACAAGACCTGAAATCTCCCAGAAGAAAACGCAGGCTTAAGCTCTTTGACATTGATCTTGGTGATGATTTTTTCACTTTGACACCAAAAGCACAAGTAATAAAAGCAAAAACCAACAGGTGGGACTCCATGAAAATAATTTAAAAAACCCTTCTGCATAGGAATAATCAACAAAATGAAAAGGCAACATATGTAATAGGAGAAAATATTTGCAGGCCATGTACCTGACAGTATATTAATATCCAAAACAATATAAGGAACTCATACAACGTAATAGCAAAAACCAAATAATTCCATTAAAAATGAGCAAAAGACTTGAATAGACATTCTTCCAAAAAAGACACAAAAACCACCCACAGGTACACGAAAAGTTGCTTAACATCACGAACCATCAGGGAGATGCAAATCAAAACCATGAGACACCATCTCGTACTTATAAATAGATATTACCAAAAAGACAAGGGATGACAGTGCTGGAGAGGATGTGGAGAAAAGGGAAGCCTGGTGCACCGTTGGTGGGACCGCAGGCTCACACAGCCAGCGTGGAAAACAGTGTGGAGGTTGCTCGAAAAATTAAAAATAGAACTATCATATGATCCCACTTCTGGGTATATATTAAAGGAAATAAAACTATTATCTTGACGAGATATCTGCACCCCTATGTCCATGGTGGCATTATTTACAACAGCCAAGACGTGGAAGCAATCCAAGTATTCGTTGATGGATGAATAGATAAAGAAAATGTGGCGCACACACAGTGGGATACTGAGCCGTAAGGAAGAAGGAAATCTTGTCAGTTGCAACAGTATGGATGGTTTTGGGGGGTGTTACGCTAAGTGACACAGGTCAGGCACAGCAGACAAACACTGTGTGACCTCACCCACATGCGGACTCGAAAACACTGCGCTCGTGGGGACAGAGTAGAGTGGCAGTTACCAGGGACTGGGGCAGGTCGGGGAGACGGGGAGATGTGGGTCGAACAGCCGAAAACTTTCAGTTACAAGATGAATTCAAGTTCTGGGGATGTAACGTACAGCACGGGCACTACGGTTAATACTGTGCTATACGCTTGAAGTTGCTATGAGAATAGAACTTCAATGTTCTCACCATGACAACAAAAAATAGTAATTACGTGAGGTGAAGGAGATGTTAACGAACCTTAGTGTGCCAAATGTTTTGCCATATGTAAGTGCATCAAATCATCACACTGTATACTTTAAACGTACATAATGTTATATATGAGTTATCTCAATAGGGCTACACAAAATGTGATACATTCCACAGCATTCCCCAAACTTACTTGATTCCAAACCCCTGCGCACCAACGAATATCTTCTACAAAAATGTTCCGCAGAACACCAGTCTGGGAAACCCTAACAGTCAGAGTCATGCTGTCTTTTCAGTTCCTCCACCTGCCTGGTTGAAACTGTCTGGACAGCAGGAGGAGCGAGGCGCAGAAACTGCCTGCTCCTGGGAGGGTGTAAGCTGCACAAAGTTAGCACCGACCGTTGCCAGGTGTCACAGGTAGCTTTGGGGGAAATCCATTTATGATCCACGGCCATGAGGTGCACAGCACTGTGGCTGAAGGGAGCCTGTGTCAGGCCCTACTGTTGCCCCAGGGGCTACACAGTCTTGGGGACACACAGGCAAAGAAGGCAGGCCACACTGAGAGCTTCCCTTGGTCCCATTCCATCAGCCTCCTCCCAGAGGACGAGAGTGCGGAGGACTGGGAGCCTGGACTGTCCGTATCTATGGGATGTAGGGGTACACCCGTGTGTAACACTGGGGAGCAGAGGAGAGTGGCCAGCTGGAGCCAGGAGGAGAGGACTCATCACCAGAAAGAGAGCAAGACCTTCCCTGCCCTGTAAGCTGGGAGCTTGGAAGGAGGACTGGGCTGGCGTTGGCAGACAGAGTCCCGGCCCTGAGAGAATGGCCCCAGCGGGGACTGGCCGCCCGCACTCAGCCTGGAGCTGCTTCTCTTACCTTTGTTCAGGGAGGGCAGTTTCAAGGGGATGCTGATGATCCCAACCAGGTCCTCGGTGGGCACCAGGGAGCGCAGGATTGACCTGATCCGGATGGCTTCGCCTTTTCCTGTCTGGATAAGCTGCAATGCAGGGTTGGAGGAAAGCGTAAAGGAAATTCCCACACCCCCGTTCCACCCCTCTCGAAACCTCTCTCAGCAAACTAGCTCTCTCTCAGGGCTGGGGACACTTCTAAATGTCTTCAAGTGTGACGGACACTTATGACCACGGGGAAAGGGAGGGGCTTTCTCTTGAATTCCTGAAAGAGGTGCTACTGAGGGAATAACTGTCCAGGGAGGTCACCCGATTCCTCTGCTGGGATTGCAATGGTCATGCAGCTACAGTACCACGTCTCAGCAGGAAATGTGGTGCCTGTTGGTAATTCTCGGTGGGCTGCAACACTGGGAGCTCTCGGGGGCCATGACAGGAGTGTTGACAATGTGGCCACAGTTCCAGCATCTAGAATGTCACTCAATATAAAAAGACTTACGCATTTTAGTTTCCTAAAAGGATGCTTAGTGCTGGGACTGGAGGTAGGCAAGAGGGGTGTAGAGGATGTCCCAGAGCAGGGGTGTGAAACACATTTTCACCAGGGGCCATATTGGCTCGCGGTTGCCTTCCAAGGGCCGAATGTAATTTTAGGGCTGGATAAATGTAACTGCTCCTTAACTAGGGACAAGGAGCTCGGTGCTGCTGCCGGGTAGAAACAAGGTGCCGGGCCAGATAGAACAAGGTGGAGGGCCGGGTTTGGCCTGCGGGCCTTGTGTTTGCCGCCTGTGTCCTAGAGAAACGGAGAATCTCAGTGGAGTTTTTCTGGGGTGGATGACATGATCCATACAGCCATGAGGGGACCAATCAGTGTGTACGGGTGCACAAACTCCTGCACATGGGGGCAACCAGCATGCTTCTGGGCACAGGATGCAGCAGAGAACTGAATGCCAGGAGCTCAGGATTGAAACAACCCCAGGTCAGCTGCAGGGCATGCTGGGTAATGATGCTCAGAGGCCTCAGGGAAAGAGTGCTGTGCACTCACCCAGCTGCCACCTCTCATTCCTGTGGGCAGAGGGCATTTCCCCTCCTACCACCACTCACAGAGCCGGGGCCCGGGGGAGGGGGTCTGAGAAGGGGTGTGTGCATGTGCGTAGGGTGTCAGACCAGAGGAGCAGTACGGGAGAAGAGACTCCTTCCCAGGTGGGGCTCTGATGGCTTAGCCATCCACGCTGCCGTCTTCCTGAGAATAAGCAAGCTGTAACTTGCTTTCTGAAGTGAGGACGGGTAAGCAGGGGAACTGACATCCCACCCTGAAGACTGTAGACACCGTAGTATTTCCCTGGCTCCCTTTCAAGCTTCCTTCATTTGCTGAAGACGCAGAAATAGAAAGATGAGCCCATGCTGGTTTGTCACAGCAGAAAATAGAATTCTAAGGATTCTGATCAGCTTCCCTTATCAAGATTTAGACTTTGTACTAACCACATACTTTTGATCTAGATTCTTCCATGGTGGGATAGTTTTCCTAAACACTTGTTGATGAATTTGTAAACAGGCCACACTGTGTATTAGGCCAGACCCATGACGTACTGGAAGAGAGGTAAGAATGCATGCTCTAATGTGGTGTCTTAAACTACAGGCCAGGACCGACCAGAGGGCTGTAAAATCAAGTTGGGGATTGTGAGCACTTTAAAGAGCATGAAATAGATTACCAGAGAATAGAAAAAGTTACAGTGCAATATCTGTAGTGAAGATAATTTTTGTTTCTGGAATGTATATACACTAGGTGACAATGTAAATTATATTTCTTACTATGATCAAAATAAATTATTTTGGTCAAAAAGTGTGAAAGCCACTACTTTAATGGGCACTGTTTTTCACTAGAATTAAAAACATATAACATATCCACTGTTAACGTGGCAGTGACCAAATTTTACCAACACCCGTTACGATGGTCTACACATCAACCTAATCTGCTTTGTAAATGCTTTTGGGGGATGCTCTGTAATAATCCCAACGCTGTGGGCCTTGCAGGGAGAGGCAGGCAGGTGCCAGAGCCTTGAATGCGCAAATCAAGCAGTTCTTTCAAACAAGTACCAAGTTTTAAAAAAAAATTTTTAAAGTATCTTGTCTGTTATCATGTAAAAAGCAGTTCTTTCCTCTCTCACTTATGATGTAGGACATTATATGAAGTAAGGTCACTTTCTCTCAGGTCCCAGGAGAGGCAAAGAAGGGAAGAGGAAAAAACCCTACAACTTTTAAGGTCAAAAGAGGAAGTCTGGGAAGACACCCCATAAAAATACAAGCATCCTTTTTGGCATGTCTGGAAAGCTTATCTCCGGGAATAAACAAGAACCATGGAAAGAGACTTTTTCTGGTGCCTAAAAACATGGTCATCAAGAAAAAAGGCTTTTCTCTATGACCGCCTGATGTCCACAATCAAGAATCAATTTGGAAAGTGGACACAGACTCACAGATACAGAGAATGAATGGTATGATGGTTGCCAGGGGGGGCAGAGGGTTGGAGGGATGGGTGAAAAAGGTGAGGGGACTGAGAAGGGCAGACTGGCGGTTACCGAATAGGCAGGGGACGTAAAGTACAGCCCAGGGAATGGAGTCACTAATATCATAACAACTATGTGTGGTGCATGGTGGGTACGGGAAGTATCAAGGGGAACACTTCGTAAAGTAGATGACTGTCTAACCACTATACCGTACACCTGGAAACTAATACAAAATAATACCGAATGTAAACTGCAATTGAAAAATAAAAAAAGGAGATGAAGCCATAGAAAAAAGAACCAAGTTGGTCACCTTTTGACCAAATTGAGGACTATGGCCTGCAATGTTGGGGGGCGTCTGAAACAGGCTACAGGGAGGGGATGCCCAACTGGTGCCACAGGGACACCACACCACACAGGGGTTTGCCCAGGAGCCGTTCTCTAGTCCCACGCTGAGCCCTGCCATGGGAGGCAGGGCTCTTTGGAAAAGACCACGATGTGGGGGAAGCTGGAGGCAGAGGGAAAGAGGAAGACCAGCTATGAGATGGACTGGCTCCATGAAAGAAGCCACAGGCCTGAGTCTACAGGGGCTGAGCAGGGCTGCTGAACAGGACACTGGGGACACCTCTCAGCCATGGGTCACCAAGAGTCGCAGCCGACCCAACAACGTGGAAGGAATGCGTATACATTCCTTGGAGAGCTGCAGAATCCGGCACCAGAGGTGGAAACTACTTTTCATGGGAGCGGAAAGGAACCGAGAGAAAGGCGTGTCAGCCAGTGCCAGAGACAGAAGAAGAAACCGCATTCAGGAAACCTACAGGGCTCTCAGATCGGGTTTCTCAAAGTTGTACTCTGGGAACTCGAGTACTTACGTGCATTTCAGGAGCACAGCGGCCCAGCAGATCTATAAGAGCCGAATAAAACGACATAATTGCATTGCCCATGTGCACGATCTCTTCTTCGTCTTCACCGTCCTCTGTGCTGCTGAGAAAACCAACACAAGGGCCCGTGAGGGAGCCTGGCAGGTGTGGAGACACTCTGCTCGTCCTGGGCATCACGCACCCTTTCCCTCGGACACCCTCCTCCCCCCAGAGGCCCCCCAGGTGGTTTTAGTCACCCAGTTCACAGGACCCAAATGCTTGCCCATGACATTCCTAGGGTCCCAGGAACTTTACGGCCCGTGGGCTGACGTTAGCTGAGTGTCAGACCATGCACACTCACGGAGAGGAACCATAATCCCCGGAGTGCCTACCATTCATTCCCCTGTCCTCACTGAACAGACATGGGAAGCACATGGGACAAGGAGTCAGGAGGGCGATGTCCACGTCCTTGTTCTGTTGCTAACAAGCTATATAACCCTGGGCTTCCGTTTTTTTCTTAGTATGAGGAAGTCTAGACACCTTATGTTCTTTCCAGCTCTAGTAGGTCACCTGCCAGAACAAATGACCAAAAACCAACCAACCAACCAGCCAACCAACCAACCAAACACCGCCAACTAGCTGGAGCGTTATCTCTGCTGAGTTACAGCCATTCTCTAGATTCTGAGGGCTAATCTAGAGGCTGTGGTTACAGAGAGGGAAATGGTCATAAGACATAATGAAAACAAAGTCACAAGGCAATCCGCCAATGCACCCTCTCCTTAACCTTTAAATACCAAGATTAGTGATGGTGTCACTTTTCACAGTCTGCAGGTCTCTTCTTTACCTAAAGAATCAAATCAAAATACTTTCAGAAGAGGGTGAACTAAAAGTGAGGTGCGACACGGGACACCAAGGTTTCGAGCACTGAAGGGCACGGTGCTGAGTGGGACAAGGGCTGTAACCCGGGTGGTTCAGGCCTTTTAGCCGCTTGACAGCGTCCTCCTGTGGTGATGCTGTGTGGGGGCGGGGAGGGGCTGTGTTGGCTAAAAGAGCTTGCCAGACTTCTCGATTTGCCAGTTGGTCTCAGTGGAGTAAGAAAAATGGAAGCGGGCGAAGGCAATAGAGAGCGAGGACAACAAGGTGCTTGATCGACAAAGTGATTGAAAACACTGTCTCCGTAAAGAACCTACGCTTTCCCCACCAGGGGGCAGTCATCGGCACATCTTTAATCATTCACGCATTGACAACATCTGGGCGCTCACCAGCTGCATCTGAGCCAAAGGCGATTCGTTCACTTACACTTCTCTCTTGTAGCCCTGCGAGGGGAGGTCGAGGGCTGGGTTCTCGGAGATCCTGATGGCTCCCTGCATGGCGGCCAACAGGCCGTTCCCCCCTTCGCCCCGCAGGGCTGGGCCGAAGCACTCTGGGCGTCTGATGAGCAGCTTGACCACCACACTAGCATTTTCTTCCACACTTTCACCTGAGGAAAAGAGTTATTTCTTTCTCAGTGGAAAGGACAGCCCTAGAATTTTTTAAAAAAGATTTTGTGTATTTATTATTAGAGAGAGGGGAAGAGAGGGAGAGATACATCGATGTGTGAGAGAAACATTGGCTGCCTCAAACATCCTGTGAGATATCACCCCCCCACCCCCAAATGAGCACCTGGCCCACAACCCAGGCATGTGCCCTGACTGGGAATTGAACCTGAGACCCTTTGGTTCCCAGGCCAGTGCTCAGTCCACTAAGCCATGCCAGCCAGGGCCCGAGAGTTTATTTCTAATTGATGAAGCTTGGAGAACAGTAATTGACTAAGCTTGCCACACATTTTTAAGGTTAGGCTGTAATACAGAAAGAAAAGTGAGCTTTGAAAGATTAGGTCAGAAGTTGTTTATTTGAAGTATTCCAATTGACCAATAGAGAACAGAATCCTGCTTTTAAGTTCAGCATTTTGTGTTGTTCAGACTATTTCACTATCTTCAGGTTCTCAGAGGCCAAGACATACAGTACCCACTCTGTCACTAATTACTGATTAACTCACCAGTGACTCAGAGAATAAAAGAACTTTATGCATTTGTTAACCCTGTGAGGGTCAGGTGACAGGGACTTCCTTCCTTCTTTGAGAGGAAGGAAGTGAAATGGCGACTGCAGCTGATGTGCCCCACTCACCCTGCGGAGTGACAGGTGAGCTCCTGAGCTGGTCTCACAGGCTAGCACCTGCCCCGGAACAACCAAGTTCCTGTGGACAGACCGCCAAGCATTCCCGAAGCCAGTTTTCCATGGTAAAAATCTACTTGGTCAGGTTGCCTTGGTTACACTGATGCTAAAAATAGCTCTATAAGAAGCTAAAGGTCGGAGAATTATATTCTGCTGGTTTTTTTTTTTTTTTTTTTGAGGAGCTGCAGACGACTAAGACAGGGTGTCATTTCCTGAGGACATGATTAAGCAATGGAACTGTCACATGCAAAAAGGAACAGCCAATGCCTCCCAGGCCCGATATTTAGAGTCAAAGGCAGAAGCTGTTCAAACAACTTCATAAAACACATCTTCTGTTTCAAATACAATATGAATTTGTGTTTGAGAATTCACCTCTCGGCCACTACTCAAAGACAAGACTTTTTGATTTTGCACTTGGATGAAGCCTGAAGAAAAACTCTTCTACAAAATCATTAGTAGATATTTCTTGGAGAATTGAGCTCCATAATAGAGGTTGCACCCTGATGTGCTGTTGTATTAATTACTTAATGTTGCATAAAAAATCTCGAAACTTAGCAGGCTAAAACAATAATATTTGCTATCTTACAGTTTCTGTAGGTCAGGAATATTGGAGTGACTAAGTGAGGCGGTCCTGGCTGGAGAAATCCTGTGAGATGCCAGCCAGGATGCAGGCCAGTCCTGCAGTCTTCTGAGGCCTTCAATGGACACGGAGCATCAGCTTCCAGGCTCGCTCACGTGGATGCTGGCAGGAGGCCTCAGCCCCTCACGACATGCAGCTCTCCATACCTGTGCACGTTTGATGGGCCTCACAGCCCTTGAAAGCCTGCCCCATGTCCCTGCGGCAATCCTTCCTGGTCCCAAGGTTGGCTTGCTGACACCCTCCTTTTTCATTTTTTCTTAAACTCATTCAACCGTTTGCATTTCAAGTAAAATTCAATATTGTAAATATATACCTCTTTAGGTTTTAGAATTGTGTGACTTGATTCAGAAAAAGTTTCACTAACTAAATTTAAACCCATCAGTGTGCATTCACTGCTTTTTAGTTCACTCCTTTAGGAGGCTAAAATTTTTGTAAAGAAATTTTTTCAAGTTTCATTTAATGTAGAACATCGAGAAAGGAATTTGTTTTTTATCAAATGGGAATCCATGTGAGGGAGGTCCTCAGGAGATGCTAAAAGGGTAAAAGAATCACAATAATGGTATGGTGGAAAGAACCAGTGAAGACAGAAACCAAGGAGAGAGTGAGTGACACTGTGCAATTTGTAGAAAAGCTCAAGTAAAGTGGTGGCGAGAAACCCTAAGGCCATGATTTCCTATTAGTTGAAACTAACATCTATATTTGATAAAGGTTAATCACAAGAGGAACACTTAGAGAAAAACACCAGGAGACTCAGTATACTTGAAAGCAAATATTCTTAGTCATAGATAAACTCATAGTTCACTGCTTTCAATGATCTTTGGTCCCCATAATTATGAAGGAACACACACACCTACCTCCTCAGTTATCATTTTTAAAAGATTTTATTTATTCATTTTTAGAGAGAGGGGAAGAGAAAGAGAGAAATATCAATGTGTGGTTGCCTCTCATGTGCCCCGTACTGAGGACCTGGCCTGCAACACAGGCATGTGCCTTCACTGGGAATTGAACCAGTGACCCTTTGGTTTGCAGCCTGTGCTCAATCCACTGAGCTACACCAGCCAGGGCTTTCATTTTTAATTTTAAGAATAATAAAGCTAAAACTGAAATCTTCCATGTTAAAATTAGAGGGAAAATTCCCCCGTTAATCAGCTTATTTAAATACTGTACTCTGATTCTTTTAGTTGTCAGGATAGAGATCCTTCCTGGTGGGTCAGCCAGTCCTTACCAGCATGCCGAATTCAACTTAGCTTTTCCCACAGTCACCAGCATCATGGAGTTTGATGGGACATGGACCACAATGTGCAACCGAATTTGAAAAACCAGACTGTGAGTTCTGTACTAGGTTTGTTGTTGAAAATCATTTGCCACATTAGCCTTATTTTATCTGAATCTCAGGTTCAGATCTAAGCTAATCAGGCTGGCTCTACCGGCTGACCCAGGAAACAATTCCTTGATTACTGATTTGTGGGGGATGCAGAGGGCGCCCTGCAAGAGAATGAACTAAAGTGCAACCACTGCTGCTAATTACAGAAGGGACCATGGAAAAGAATTTACAAAGGCTTCACAAGGTGCAGAGAGTGGCATGATTAGGAGAGAGAGAACATTCTCTTCTTAATTACCTGTAGCTCAGCAGCCTGGACTGCCAACCAAATGCACTGCAGGGAAGCTGAATACTGACCCTGAGGGGCATTTTACAAGGGAGAGAGAGATCTGAGGCAGATTAGTTTTGCCCAAGGGCTTACAACAATGCTTTTGCTTGAGTTGCAGAACGAACAGAGCTTCACAACAGTGTGAATGCTCACGGTGACTTTTTTCAAAGGCTCTCAACACTATCTTCACATTACTACCTTCCTTCCACATTCCGGAGAAGTTGGATGGAAATGGATTGATGGCTCATTTTACCCTGAAGAAATCACTCTCGCCATAAGGATGATTATTATAGATGCAATGATATTACCGTCAGCCCCTCACTTCCCTTACTTCTGTATTCTCACTACCATCCTTGTTTTAAGGTTCTTTACCTGAAATGTTCTTTTCCTCTTCATTCCCTTGACATCAACCCTTGACCTGGGTCACTCCATTTCATCCTTCAGAACAAGCTTGAATTTGGAAGCCCCAGAGGACCTGGTCCTCTCAAACCCCCTGTCCTCTTCCTTGAAGCATAGAAGTACAATTAATTATTTGTAAGTTTGTGTCAGTTTTTCTCACTAGACTGTATGTTTAAAAAGAGCATGGAATTATGTTCAAATTATCTATCTCCACATGTTCAAGCATCTTGTTAATATGTGGCTTATAATAGGTATTCGAAAGCATTTTTGGGACTTCCTGCCAAGATGAAGGTACAGGTAGATACATTTTGCCTCCACAAACAACCAAAAGAAGCACAACAAATTTAAAAACAAAAAATAGCCAGAACTGCCAGAAAAACAAACTATATGAAGTCTAACAACCAAGCAGTTAAAGAAGAAATATTTATTCAGACAGGTAGGAGGGGTGGAGATGGGTGGCTAGGGCAGAGAAGACACGAAGCAAGGTGGTGGCTGGCAGTCCCACATTTGCATACAGATAAACTGGGAGGAACAACTGGGGAATGAGACAGATCTTGCAACCCAGGGATCCAGCAAGGGAAAAGAAAACCTCAAAACCTCTGGCTGTGAAGACCTGTGGGAGTTGCGGGGGTGAGAGAAACTCCCATCCTCACAGGAGACTTCAATGGAGACACACACAAGGTCCTAGAATGTACACAAATCTGCCCACCCTGGAATCAGCACCAGAAGGACCCAATTTGCTTGTGGGTAGTGAGGGATGTGATTGAAAGCTACCAAGAACACACCAAGTGGCACTGTTCCCTCTTGGACCCCTCCCCCACATACAGCACCACAGTGCAACTATGTGGGTTGCCCTGCTCTGGTGAATACCTAAGACTCCACCCCTTACAACATAACAGGTGTGCCAAGAAGAAGAAATATGGCCCTAATGAAAGGACAGATCAAAACTCCAGAAAAACAGACTTCTGGCCAAGATGGAGGCATAGGTAGATACACTATGCCTCTGTGCACAATCAAAATAAGAACAACAACAATTTAAAAACAGAAAACAATCAGTACTGACAGAAAACTGAACTGTACGGAAGTCCGACAAACAAGGAGTTAAAGAGGACACATTCATCCAGACCTGTAGGAGGGGCGGAGTCAGGCAGCCAGGACAGAGAGAGCTCACAGCATGGCAGTGGTTGGTGAACCCAGCGAGGCTGTGGATTGTGGAGCAGGGTGTGGCATGCAAGATGGCTGGTGCACCAGGTGGTCTCACATTTGCGAGCAGATAAACCAGGCAAAACTGGGTAGCAAGATGGACCGTGCAACCCAGGGTCCCAGTGCGGGGAAATAAAGCCTCAAAACACTGATTGAAAACACCTGTGGGGGTTGAGGTGCTAGGAGAAACTCCCAGCCTCACAGGAGAGTCCACTGGAAAGACCCACAGGGTCCCAGGACATACACAAACCCAACCACATGGAATCAGTACCAGAAAGGCCCAAATTGTGTGTGGGAAGTGGGGGAAGTGACTGAAATCCAACAGAGAGCAGAACAGGTGCCACTGTTCCCTCTGGGACCCCTGTGCCTGTGACCGATGAACACCATCACAACCCAGCGACTGGGTTGCCCCACCCAGGTGAACACCTAAGTCTCTGCCCTTCACTATGTAACAGGTATGTCAATACAAAAAAATGGCCCAAACAAAAGAACAGATCAAGGCTCCAGAAAAAATACAACTAAGTGACGAAAGGATAGCCAACCTATCAGACGTACAGTTCCAAGCCCTGGTGATCAGGATGCTCACAGAATTGGTTGATTTTGCTCACAAATTAGATGAACAAATGAAGGCTACGCTAAGTGAAATAAAGGAAAATGTACAGGGAACCAATAGTGATGGGAAGAAAACTGGGACTCAAATCAATGGAGTGGACCAGAAGGAAGAAAGAAACAACCAAACAGAAAAGAATGAAGAAACTAGAATTCAGAAAAATGAGGAGAGGCTTAGGAACCTCCAGGGCATCTTTAAACATCCCAACATTTGAATTATAGGGGTACCAGAAGGGGAAGAGGAAGAGTGACAAGTGGAAAACTTATTTGAACAAATAATAAAGGAGAACTTCCCCAATCTGGCAAAGGAAATAGACTTCCAGGAAGTCCAGGAAGCTCAGAGAGTTCCAAAGAAGGTGGACCCAAGGAGGAACACACCAAGGCACACCATAATTACATTACCCAAGATTAAAGATAAGGAAAGAATCTTAAAAGCAGCAAGAGAAAAGGAAACAGTTACCTACAAAGGAGTTCCCATCAGACTGTCAGCTGACTTCTCAAAAGAGACCTTCCAGGCAAGAAGGGGCTGGAAAGAAGTATTCCAAGTCATGAAAGTCAAGGAACTACATCCAAGATTGCTCTATCCAGGAAAGCCTTCATTTAGAATGGAAGGGAAGATAAAGTGCTTCTCAGATAAGGTCAAGTTCAAGGAGTTCATCATCACCAAGCCTTTATTATATGAAATGTTAAAGGGACTTATCTAAGAAAAAGATAAAAAACATGTACAGTAAAATGACAGCAAACTCACAATTATTAATAATGACACCTAAAACAAAAAC
Source organism: Anoura caudifer (assembly GCA_004027475.1). Taxonomy (NCBI): domain Eukaryota; kingdom Metazoa; phylum Chordata; class Mammalia; order Chiroptera; family Phyllostomidae; genus Anoura; species Anoura caudifer. Next base: position 80,200 of record PVKU01006424.1, read on the forward strand.
AAAAACAAATAAAGCAAACAACTACAATAGGAATAGAATCACAGAAATGGAGATCACATGGAGGGTTATCAACATGGGAGTGGGAGGAGGAGAAAGGGGGAAAAGGTACAGAGAATAATTAGCATAGATGGTAGGTAGAAAGTAGACAGGGGGAAGGTAAGAATAGTATGGGAAATGTAGAAGCCAAAGAATTTATAAGTACAACACATGGACATGAACTAAAGTGGGGGAATGTGGGTGGGAGGGGGTGTGCAGGTTGGAGGGGAGTGAAGGAGGAAAATGGGACAACTGTAATAGCATAATCAATAAAATATATTTAAAATAAAAACCTCTGGAAAAACAACTAAGTGACGAAGAGATAGCCAACCTATCAGATGCACAGTTCAAAACACTGGTAATCAGGATGCTCACAGAAATGGTTGAATATGGTTGCAAAATAGAGGAAAAAGTGAAGGCCATGAAAAATGAAATAAAGAAAAATATACAGGGAACCAACAAAGAAGGGAGAAAACCAGGACTCACATCAATGGTTTGGAGCAGAAGGAAGAAATAAATCAGAACAGAATGAAGAAACAAGAATTCAAAAAAATGAGGAGAGGCTTAGGATCCTCTGGGATACTTCAAATGTTCCAACTTATGAATCATAGGGGTGCTAGAAAGAGAAGAGGAAGAGAAATTGAAAACTTATTTGAAAACATAATGAAGAAGAGCTTCCCCAATCTGGCAAAAGAAATAGACTTCCAGGAAGTTTAGGAAGCCCAGAGAGACCCAAACAAGTTGGACCCAAGGAAGCACACACCAAGGCACATCATAATTACATTACCCAAGATTAAAGAGAAGGAGAGACTCTTAAAAGAAGCAAGAGAAAAGGAGATAGTTATATACAAAGGAGTTCCCATAAGACTATCAGCTGATTTCTCCAAAGAAACCTTGCAGGCAAGAAGGGGCTGGAAAGAAGTATTCCAAGTCATGAAAGGAAAGGACCTACAACCTAGATTATTCTATCCAGCAAAGCTATCATTTAGAATGGAAGGGCAGATAAAGTGCTTCTCAGATAAGGTTAAGTTAAAGGAGTTCATCATCACCAAGCTCTTATTATATGAAATGTTAAAGGGACTTATCTAAAAAAAGAGGAAGATCAAAACTATGAACAGTAAAATGACAACTGATAACTATCAACAACTGTACCTTAAAAAAACAAAAACAAAGGAAACAACTAGAACAGGAATAGATTCACAGAAATAGAGATCATATGGAGGGTTATCAACAGAGAGGGGGAGGTGGGAGAATGGGGGAAAAGGTAGAGGAAATAAGAAGCATAAATGGTAGGTTCAAAAAGACAGGGGGAGGTTAAAAATAGCATAGGAAATGGAGAAGCCAAAGAACTTATATGTATGACCATGGACATGAACTAAAGCGAGGGTAATGCTGGTAGGAGGGGAGGTGCAGGGTGGAAGGGAATAAAGGGGAGGAAAAAAAATGGAACAACTGTAATTGCATAATCAATAAAATATACTTAAGAATACCCCAAAGTATTTTTTGAATAAATGAATGTATGGTCCTGCGAGTCAAGATGGAGGGTTGAAATGACCGCAGGGAAAGCCAAGGGGGACTATGCATCATTGCATTGCCCAGCCAATTATTAGCCTCTGTTTATGAGAGTCTGATTTCTCAGATTTCAATTAGTCCTAAGGAAATGAACATATTCTCAACAAAGTCCCAGGGCAATAAGGGAGAGCACTGTGGGGCCCAGCATGAATGAGTCTAGGGATACTCTCATTTAGTTAATTTAGAGAATCACAAGGCAGAGGTGATGGCCAAGAGTCAGTACCTTTTTTTGGTAAGTGCCAACTTTATTATGGTGGTAGAGAACTTGTATAAACAAGTTAGTGAAGGCGTTTAGACATAAAATCCCCTCCTTAGTGCCTGAGAAGGGAGTTGAACATGTGTCAATAAATTACTGTGACAGAACAGAGAAAATCAGGGGTTATTCGCACATTTGGTTATGAATGCAGCCCTCACGGAGCCTGTATCACATGCCAGTTGCCGGTCCGGGAACAGTCGGCAAGAAGTGAAGAAGGGAGTTAGGCCTGAACAGTGGAATCTGATGAGTGGAACAGGGCCCACCCGACAGATGCACAAACCTGCAGCAGAGCTTCCCAGCCAACTTGCAGATACGTGAGCAAAAGAACTCATGCTTCAGATTACACACTAGTGAGGGTATGAGGTTACTGGTTGTGCCACAGGGCCTGACTGATACAGGGGTGAGAGCAGAAGCAGGAAACCAGTTCCCACGCAGCTACAGTGGTCCAGGTGGAAAAGAGCGCTAGCTCGGAGCAGGATGTGGCCAGCGGAGGTGGAGAGAAGCTGCTGTATTTCAGATACGTTTGAGACACTGAGTCAACAGAGTTTTTGATGAACTGAATTCAAGGAAAAGGTTGAATCAAGGATGCCGCTTAAGATTTCATTTGAATTATCTGCAAAACTGCGCTAGTTAAGAGACATGGAGAATCTACGAGAAGAACAGGTTTGGGGTAGATAGTTATAAATTCAGCCATGATATGCACAAAATGAGATGCTTGTTCAACTGCCAAATGGAAATACAAAGTCGGCCACTGGGCACACAAGTCTGGGGCTTGGGAGGAGGTGAAGGGAGGAAATCCTCGCATGGGGGATGATCTACACGCATGTGGAACTTGAAGTCAAGGGACTCCGTGAAAATCCTGCAGGGTGGGCTGACGCAGGAACCTAAGAATTCTGGAGACCGGTATTTAATCCCAGAACTGTGCTATAGTTTTGCCCATGTGTCTAGAATGTTGGGCCCCTATGGATTTTTCCTGAAATATGTGAAATAAAAATTGGGAGCTATGGAAGTATCTTGGGAGGTCTCCTCTCAGAGGCTGGAATCCACCTGTTAAATACGGGCATTCTCACTGAGCTGATGAAAATTAATTTGTCAGTAGCAGGCTCATACAACAATGCCACTTTGTGCGAACAATGTTGATGAAGCAGTTTTGCTCAGCTTTACTATTCAGCTAAAATCCACCACACATTACTTAGGTATCGGACTTCACTTACCATTCTTGTCAGTAAAATGACTGATAACGAATTTCTCTACATATGGGTTTTGGACGTTGGAGCTCACCGCCAAGCTGCTCAGCCAGCACTGCTGCTGGGACCTGATGGGAACCGTGGGGAAGAACTGAACAGTTCACTGAGCGTGGGAAGAACAGGGCGAGACATCCTCTCCCCCAGGCGCTGGCTTCCTTCCGGTTTGGTGCCCCGGGCATTGGTCTGCCACTAGCTTCTTTGAGTAAGTTATTTTGGTGCTGTTTCCCTCTGGGATTTTGCAGCTGGAGTCCCATTTCCTTGCCTTTGTCTCTAGGAGCCTTTATCGGACCCCACTGACTGATTTCCTTCAAGTGTATCTCCTGTTCTGCCTTCTCCGCTTGCCACCCTCGCCTGAAGTGTCTCCCGAGCACAACACTGTTACTCCAATCGTCTCCAACTGTTATTTAAATCTTTTACCATGGGTTAATTTTTTGAAAGTTTGACTAACCTTTCCAATTGTATTGTAAATTAGAGAATAAGAACAACATCACATATTTTAATCCTAATCGTTTCAGGTCTTCAATACCAACCGTACTGAGAAATGGTTATCACATCCTTTCTGACTCTAAAAACATGAATCCATGAACAGAAATGAACCAGCTCATCTACTCATTTTACTCATCTGTAGGGACTATGCCCTTCAAAGCTGATTTGCGACTGTGTTCTCTTGACCCCAAAAGACTCTTTCCAGCTTTATTGAGATATAGTTGGCATATCCTAGAAGATTTGTGTCTCCCAGCTCAAAAGCTAATCAGCAGGCTCGCTCCGTACTACTCTGCTAAATGACGTCCGTTTCTTTCTTTGAGATGTCACTCCACACTTGCCTTCTGGCCCGGGCATTCCCAGATCCCTTATCCCAGGCTCCAACGAGAACCACCATTGCTGGCAGGCCAGCAGTCACAGGAGTGTCACTCTGTAGGCAGGTGCTGTTGGCGACAATTTTTAGTAATTATTCCATAACGTTTCTGACAATTCAACTTAAGTAACCTTCACATGTCATATGGTGGATGCCCAAGTTTCTATGGCCACTAATGGTAAAGCTGCCTAGAGAAATTCAGCAAAACCAGGAGACCCTGTGTTTTTCACAGCCAAGTTTGTCGCCTGGAGAAGACATCACTGAAACACTCCAAGGCCTCAAAGGAAGCACAGACAAGAAGTTTTCCCTTCTTCTTGGGGACTGGTACGTAATCTTTTAGTTCTTGGAATGTATATTAGGAAGGGATTAATCAGACTCCCAAAGTGATTATGGAATTTGCAACAGCAGAGTAAATAGAAGCTTCTGAATTTCATTACTGTCAGAGTTAAACACAGCCCACGGCTTCTGGCAAGCTAATAAAAACAAAGTGGAGAAAATTATATACTTTAAGAAGTTCTTTCAAAGACAAATCTTGTTTAAGGAGATTTAATACAAATATTAAGAAAGACTAGTAAAATAATGTTAGAAATAAATTTCCAATCCTGTTGTTTTGATAGAGCAAGAGCTTTTGGTTTGGCTTTTAAAAATGTATTTAAAAAAGCATTAGCACCACTCAGCAATTTAATAATGCCGCAGTTTTTGACGAGCTCAAAGGAAGAAAATACTGCTTCTCCTTGTTCGCTAGGGAGACCGCTACCGAGACAGTGCTGCATAATGATCTGACTCATGTCTGGTCCCTGGAGCCAGACTTCCCCAGTTCAAATCCTAGCTTTACGTCCTACACGCTCTGTGATTCTGGGCAAGGTCCTTTCTCTATGAAATGAGAAAGATAAACGTGCCTATTTCACGGGGTTTTTGTATCACATAAGTTAACACACTTAAAAGCACTCTGAACAGCGCCCGGCATGTGGTTAATGCTCGGGAAGTTTAACCTCTTTTCGTGGCTGCCACCATCCTCACAACCGACCCCCTGTCACGAACTCCACCCCATCATCGCTCACTACCACTGACCATGGTCCCTTCAACAACCCACTATGACCATCTGCTACCCAACTGGCATATCCCACCATCTATGCCTACGACTCCACCATCGGACCCACCATCAATATCATCGCTAACCGCCACCATCACCACCTCCACCTATCACCACCCACCATTACCCACCATCGCCATCATCCACCGCCATGACCATTCCCACCACCTACCATGATCACCCATTGCACTTTAATCTTTCACTGCTGAGCAGAGGTGACAAACGTGGCCGGGAAGTTCCTTTCAATGGCCTCTCAGACATAAAGACTTACAAAAGGCTCTGAGATCTGGAGGGGGTCTATTGATTATAGTCTCCCCATTTCCAACACCCTAATACTCTGGTCAGGATTATGGACAATGGTGAGACCCCCACGACGGCGGGCTATCATGCTGGCACTGTGCTAACCAAAGTTTACCACGATTATTGCAGCCGTGATCATTTCTTTTAAGCCTCACAACAACTCTGTGAGCTATATACTATTATTATTATCTCCATTTTATACAGTGTATTAAAAACGAGGGGCTAGGAAAGTTTTCATCATTTGCCTAAATCCACAAAGCCTGTAAGCAACAGAGCTGTATTGGAACCCAAGGCACTCCACCGTCCAGCCCACACTCTTCCACATCGCTCTGCTGTGCCGCAGTCACTTGCTCTCATTGCTCAGGTGTTCCACACGAGTCTAACCTTTTCTTTCCCATACTCTGCATCTCTCCCTTTCCCATGATCCTCCCTGTGACAGTCCACTCCCTCTACTTCACCTGCGGATAATCTGCATGTCTACCCAGCCTCAAACCGTTGGCCCATTCATCTCCATCCTCTCAACCCAATGAGGGGCATCTCTGTTCCGGGGTTACGCACTGCAAAATCAACATGGCCTGAACCAAACCAAGCTTATCACTGTCCATCTCAAACCATTTTCCCTCCTCATATCCTGATGACTTTCTCCCTACCCTTACATTGCTAAGCTTCAATGTGAATTCGGTTTCTTTCTCTCAATACACCCAGGTCCAGCCACCATAGTCAGCGCTACTACTCGGTTCTGTACATTCCATCTCTGGAATTTCTTTCAAATGTATCTTCTACACTCCATTCCTACCATCACCATTATAATGCAGAAACCTGTTAGCATAACCTGGGCACAGAAATTCCCAGTGGTGCCCATTAGTCTCTCTTTTGTCAAAAAGATCTCCCAGTTTCCTGCACAATGAATCTAGACTAGACTTTCCAGGTTGGCATCTTGGTTTTCCCACGATAACTACCTACCTATCTTTCAAACCTTATCTTTCACTAGAGTCATCTATGTATCCAACCATCCTCTAGGCCCAGCGGTGTCCAACCTTTCAGCGTCTCTGGGCCACAATGGAAGAAGAGGAGTTGTTTTGGGCCTCACGTTAAATACATTGTGATGCATAATCACACACACACACAAAATCTCATAATATTTTCAGTAAATTTACGATTTTGCGTTGGGCTGCATTCACAGCCATCCTGGGCTGCAGGTGGCCCATGGGCCGCAGGTTGGACACCCCTGCCAGACCAACAGATCACTGTGTTTCCTGAGCCCCCCGTGCTTTAGCCTGCCGGCCACTGTTCACGCCCATCCCCAGCTGCACCACTCCCCTCTCCTACATCTCTGTGTCTGGAAATTTGATCCTTTAAAGCTCACCTCTAACATCACTTCCTCCCTGAGGCCTTTTCTGATCCTCTCAACAGTATGTGAGTTACCCCTCAGGAAGCCCTCCAGCCCCCTGTCACCTTAGTATAGTGACCTCTGTCCACGTGTACTCCCCCTTACTAGACTGTAAATTCTTTGAAAGCAGAAGTTAGCACTCTTTGCCTAAACCAACTGTAGTCTTTATCTTACAGAGACACAATACACGTGAAATCAAAATGCATGTATCTTCCTACTGATTGGTTAACTTCCTAGAGCTAGTTGCATTATGAAATGGCAGGGCAGAGACTATGTTAAAAGGGCATAAAATAACCTACCAGCAAAAGGAGCAGATTAACATTTTGGTCTATATTTTAGTTCGGTGTGGTCACACATAACCCGTAGAAGCAATCTAGATTGAAGCATGGCCAGTGGGCTCCTTCACTTTCTTTGCCCACGCAGACAGTCCTGCTAAACGACTCATTAAACTGTTGATCTTGACTGCAAATGTGGCCAAGATGAATAAATTCATCCTATTTACATAATTTGGTGAGCTTTATGAATCCTTAAAAGTCTACTTTTAAGACATTCTCTTTAATACCCAAGTAATTCTGCATTAATTCTTGGCATGCGATCACTTGGATAGGAAGTGGAACCTTGAAACGGGTCTCCAAGAAAATAGGGTTTAGCAATGCTGATGATGAACAGGTAGGGACAGTGAAGAATACAGGGAGAGAAGCAAAAGACAGGTGATTAAGTACCTGGCTGGATGAGATCCAGGGGAACAAAACACAGACATCTCCAAGTCTGTGATCCAAACAAGGAAAGGGAAAAAGCAGGGAAGAATAAATCATTCAAATATTAAGAACAGAGTATATTGCAGCATGGGAAGGTAAGCATGTGGGATGGGGTGAAGAGAGACAATAAGAAAAGCCCATGGGACTTCAATAATCATATCATGTCAATATACTTTGAGGTAAATTATCACACTTAGAGCAACTGTCATGATTGCTTATTGGCCGCAATCCCTTTCTGAGATCACTTAACTAGCCCAGCTGGATTTGTTAGCCTGGAACACCAAACTGGGAGGAGGAAGAGCAATCCTAACTATAATGCAAACACAAGTAGATTAGTATGGTAATGGAACCTTGGGAGGCAAGGTACATTTTCAAGAAAGCAAGAAGTCCACTTATTTTATGCAATATTCAGCATACTGTACTAGAACTACAGAATTTTTGTAGGCTAGGAAGTCACTGGAAATGGGAGGTGATTTGCATTAACAATAATAATATTTATGGTTGCTGTATCATTAGTTCCTCCAGGGAGTTTAACTATCTTATATAACTGTTCAGTTATTCTTGATTTTCATTAATTCATCCATCTATCCATCCATCCAATAGTCTAAGAATCTGGAGGCATCTCTGCATTTAACTCTGTGAAAGAGGTAAGAGATGTTAATAACCCCCCTCTTTTAGTGATAGAAGGGGTACAGAGAGCTGAGAAGCCCACACGAGTTTCTCGCTGCATCTGCCACTGGAACTTAGTACTTCATTCGATGATTCTCTTGATCCTTGTCTGGCCTGATTTTCTGAGATTTTTCTACCAGCTGCTACCTATCTGTAGAATCTATCCTTTTTATGAATAGAAAGCAATTCAAAGGATCTTCTTCTCCTTGTATACACCCGTGACTGCGCCATCCTAGGTCTGAAAGGCACGGGCCATTTGGGACTCACCGTTCACGAAGACGGCAAACCTCAGGAAGGACAGGTAGCGCTCCCCTTCAATGGGGTTCCAGCCGACGTCAGGGTACCCTTTGGCCAGAAGCATGGCGCAGCTCTGTAGGCCACAGCCTGCCAAGTAAGTCACCACCTGCCACCAACAGTACAAAAGTGAGTGCCCAGGGTTTTCACGAGATCCTCTAAGGACAGCGAAATTCTGGGACCTGAAGGGCTTTCATTTCCCTAAAAGCTACAGAGAGCTGAAAACTTTTAAAGCAAGTAATTTAGTAGATTTGAAGCCAAAACCTCCATTTCATTTTTCTTTCCAAGCAATCCACAAGACTGACACAATCACCGTTATGTATGAGAACACCGTGTGCTGCAAATTCCCTGGTTTTCCCAGTGCTGGCACGAGGGAGCTGCCACATAAAAATAGGCCTACTGCCCTGGCTGGGTGGAGTGTCGTCCCATACACCAAAGGGTCATGGGTTCAATCCCCAGTCAGGGCACATACGGGAGGCAACTGATCAATGTTTCTCACATCAATGTCTCTATCTACCCCTTCCCTCTTTCTCTAAAATCAGTAAACATATTCTTGGGTGAAGATTTAAAAAATAAAATAAAATAAAAATAGGTGTATGTAGCGTACATCTGGGGAGATAGCCATGGATCTAGGCGGGCCATATGCACTTGGCCATGGCATTTCAAGACCAAAAATGCAGTCACTGCCTGACTCCCAGTGGGCCCTTGACTAACCAGGGGGTCCCTACTCAAGTTCTGCACCCATGGCCGTTGTCCAAAATGAGAAGCCGAGCCACAGCCGGTTAGAGACCCGGTTCAGTAGTGCTCTCTTTGCTTCCAGGTCACCAGACGCTCACCATAAGCTCCCGGCTCTGTGATCACGTGGGATATTAGAATCTGCCTACTTTTAGGTGGTGTCAGGCAAGAGCCTGGCCAATAGACATTTTCTTGAAAGGCGGTTGTTGTTCCAACGTAGCCTTTGATAATTCACATGCGCAGGGAGGAGAGAGGAACCCACTGTGCTGCGGAAACCACATGGTCAAGAGTGATGATGTCCTTTCGTGTTTTTTTTTTAGCCCCTAGGGTCTTTAACCAATGTCACCCCAATAAGTTTAATAAAAAAGAAAAGATCCCCAGGGTCTGGCACCTATTGGGTGCTCAATAAACGTTCATCCAATGAATCATGTATTCACTGATGTCAGATACTTGAAGTCCTTTTGCAAGAATAATTACTCTAAGCCAAAACTCAGTAAAAAAAACTATCATCACACTTCTCTTTCTTAAACTAGTAAGGATACTATTCTGCTTAGAGCTCAGATTTGATCTGGCCTTTAAAATGTCAGGGAAAACATCAATAAAGGCAGGAATGAGGCAGCGTTTTCGGGATTACAGGTGGGAGGCATTTCACTGGCGGCTAAAATATGTGCCTGTGTCTGGGCTGTTGTTTAATCCGAAGGGACCTGATTTCCGTCATGATCAACAGCAGGAAGAAATGGCAGCATTTACTGGTTCATCTCCTTCTCTCCCCGGAACAAAACTTGGGAAATTTTCTAACTCTGGTCTAGACGAAGTCTGTGCACTGTGCTGAGCTGCTGGGACCACTTGCAAGGGGCAGCCAACCTCATCATCCCCTTCGCAGACGTTCCCAAGTCCCTGCTTCCGGGCCACGGATCCTCTGGTCTGCCCTTGCTGGGCCTGGCTGTACTACCGGCAGGAAAGCACAAGCACGTCGCCTCCCCAGGGCCCGTTACCTTCTCGAGGTCTGGTTCCTCTAAGCCCAGTGCTAACTCGTTGTTGTCCATCACTGAGGAAGCTGCCACATCCAGCGGAGTGGATCCCCTCATCGATGGAGAGGCTGAGGAAGGAGGAAAGAGTGAGGGAGGAAGGGACCCACAGACCACCCCGCGCTGATCTGAGACTGTAGTGCACACAACCGGCCAGGTGAGGGCAGCAAACACCCTAAACCTGGCCCACGCTGCGGTTCTCCGAGGAGACTGCCCCGTCTGATGTCAGAACAGCTCCGTTTGCTGTACTCTCCCTCCCCTCAGCCCATCATGCAACTCATTACTGATTGTGAACATGCACCAAGTAGGAATATCACTTCACAGGAGCAGCTGGGACCACGGATTTTCAAGTGCTTTTCTACCGTGAAACTTCCTGGGGTTCCCTTCTGATGATCACTTGAAAGACTCAGATGTCATTGAACAACTAAACTCAAAGGACTTGGCTGCTTCTGGGGCCACCATCCAGGATTTAAAAATAGCCTCGAACAGCATTAGCTCATGCAGTTATCGGGCCACCATGGTGTCCCTTTGTCAGGGCCTTAGGCTAGAATTAAGAAAACCTCCAGGTGGCATTTTACAAAAAAGGATGGTAGCCTGAGGTGGCATTTGATAAATAGGAAACCCGAGCTATCAGGTTTCAGATTTCCTGTGTGTGTGTGTGTGTGTGGGGGGGGGGGGTGCTGTGTGCATTTGCATCTGCATCTGCCACAAGTTTATTCGGTTTCCCTTCAGAGCAGATGATGGGGCCTGTGTGTCCTGTTGCTTTTCTTGTGATGGGTTGACACTGTGTGTCCCCGTTGCTCTCAGCTAGCCCGTCCCACAGCTGTGGACAGCACTGGCTGGTTGGCTGATGGGACAGGCTGCAGCCAGCCTGCCAAGAAGGGTCTGGATCCGTGACCTTGGACTCATTGGCGCTGCCCCATGGGCAGGCGAGCGGGCCCCAGACTTTGTCTGCAATTTCAGGCAGCATTTTATACACCTGGTCCCGAGAGAGCTGAGCTAAAACTGTGTGACCAGGCCAACACACACCTGTCCCAGGTGCAGGTTGGGGGCAACATTGCTGCTTAGGTTGGGGAGCAGAGACATGGTGTCACTATTCCACCTGTTTTTTAGACCAGACAGCAGCCTTTTTGTATTAAAAAAACAGTCCCATTAGGATGCATGTGGCTCCTTTCCTTTCGCCTCCTAATGAAGTGCTCAGCAGGGGGCACGTCACCGCCCAGCCCAAATGTGGAAGTTGTAACAGGACATACCTAGGCCAACACTACTATTCTCCAGCAGGTAACTTAGATGCTCGAACATGGCCTTCTGATTCTGCCGGCTAATTCGACAGAAGTAGCAGAGGAAGCGGCAACAGCTAGCGACCATCTTTGGAAAAGCAATCTGCAGGGAGAAGTAGGAAGTGTCAAGGAAAAGAATCCATCATGAAGTCTTTCTGGAAAGTCTGGCTTCAGAGCGTCCTAGGTTAAAGTCTGGCAAACTGTGAACGTTTTGGAAAAACAGATTTTCTCCCTACTTCCAGTTTGTTCCAAGACCTTTTTGTAGGAGAGATGGAGCATACACAGACAGCTAAGGAGAGGCTTCCAAAAATGCTGCCAACTAGTGACAGTTCCTGGAATATCTTTCCTTGGAAGGAAACAGACATCAAACAAGAGCCCCAATCATCCTCAGATGCCATGTGAGGTTGCACGGTCCTGTCCTGGGGGCTGGTGTCTAACTAGGAAGGGGGTGGACAGAATGCTGGTGGGAAATTTCAGGAGGAGGATGGGTGATCACAGACAAATGAAACCCCAAACCGGAGTCCTGGGTGAAAACCGGCCCCTCCGGGTGGGTGAGCCTCAGAAGCATCACCTTCTCAGACCGTGAGCCTTCCCCAGTAAAGTCTGTTCTCCTCTCCTATGGGCTCCTGTAGCACCCGTCACCTGGGCACACAATTCGGCACTGGGATGCCATCTGACAGTACCGTTGACTGTGACTCCTCTGCTGATCAAAGTAACTGGCATCTCCAGGGCCTGGCCGTGTGTTATTTTTGATCCAGTAAAGCTCAGGATCCCAGGAAGCCCTTGCCATCCCTGGCTAGACTCCTGGAGGGTGTGCGAGAAGTAAGATTCCGACACCTGCTGTCTACCTGCTTGCTGAGGCATCCTGCCATTTACCTGGGGGCGTTCTGAAGAGTCCACTTTCCCGAGAGATCAGACAAGCAAGTGAGGAGGAAGGTGAGCCTGGCGTCTTTTCTTCCTTCTCACCCACACCTCTCAGTGCTGGTGGAACTGCTTTCCTAGGCCCCTGGCACTCCAAAATTTCCAATGTCTGAAAACATATGGGCAGTTCCCCATCTACTGCCTTCAGAAGCTACCTGACTCTGACAAGGACCCCTGAGAAGGCAGGCCCTAAACCTGCCCTTCCGCTTGCCAGCAGGAGCTCCCCCGATGGCTGGCACCTCATGGGGGGCTGACCAGGACACCATCACAAGCCTGGCTCACAGAGGAAACCCACGCACTCCTGAGGGGCTCTGCCAGGATCGTTACAAGATCTTGTTCTCCTTTAAAACAGCCTTCTCCTGACACAGCACAAAACTCACTGGAGGAATCCCATCTGGGAGGAAGCCGGGCTGCCAAGTACCGCGAGCGTAACAGCTGAATCGCGCAGTGGAACGAGCAAGAAAAGCCCCCGAGCTCCCAGAGCTGAAGCTCTCACACTGACTGGGTGCTATTCGGTGGCATCGTCCCACCTGCTGGCTTCTTCCTGGCACTGTGTGTGTGTCCCTCCCTCTCTCTGGGAAGGGCAACTGAGGCAGTGGACCCCAGACATGTGGCTGCCAACCAGTCACCTCCTGTGTTCCTGCCCAGGGGTCGAGTTCCGGCTAAGTCCTCCCCATACCCTTACCTGGGATTTCTCTGCACCCAGCACGTTCACCATCACCTCCATCACCGTCTCGTGCATGCCGAGGACTCGCATGAGGTTGGGGTGCTGGTAAAACACCTTGTTGTTCATTATGTCTCTAGGGTAAGGATCGGAGAGAGACGTCAGCTCGGGCTGACTTCAATGCGACGGAAATTCAGGGATGAGAACACCTGAATGCACACACGCACTTAGGGTGAAGTAGGATAAAAACAGGCTGAGAGGGTGATAACAAGGCACTAGGTCAGTTAGAAGAAACGTGGAATGCTTTTTTAGCTGATTGGAATAGTCTACGCTCTTTCGTTTCTGCGAAGCACTTGCTTTCTCTCTTTGAAACATTCCCTTCTAATGACATATCAAACAGTTGCCCCTTGGTCTTCGTACTTAACAGTAGTTTTAAGGCAGCCCAAATCACTGCATTTCTCTTCCTCCACGTACTTAGGGTCTTTTATTGTTTTCTTCTACTCTTGCCCTTATGTTCCTATATATTTTAGTTTTCTTTTTTTTTAAAACATATTTATTTAACTTTTAATTTATTTTAATTGTTGTTCCTGTACAGTTTTCTTTTGCTTCCACTCCAGCCCACCGCCCCAGCCCTCCCCACCCCCTCCCATTTCCACCCCCGCTAGTTTTTGTCCATGTGACCTTTATACTTGTTCCTGCAAACCCTTCCCCTTTCCCCCTGAAATTCCCTCCCCTCTCCCCTCTGGTGACTATCAACCCTTTCTCAATTTCAGTGTCTTTGGTTATATTGTACTTGTTTGTTTTTTTTTGATTAGGTCCCCGTTAAAGGTGAGATCATATAGTTTTCTTAATGATAGGGCTGTAGCCTTTTCCTAAGACAATTGTGTATTAGGTAACAACGAGGACAGCGGTCCTCAAAACCCAATGACATGATCCACGACAAAATGTAAAAGAGATCCCGTTTTTCAGTCATTCAATACAGATTCCCAAAATAAAGCTGCAGGCAAATGTGAGGACAGGAGCCGCGGAGACCAGGCCGTGCGGGGCCTGCGGGGCCTGCGGGGCCTGCAGGGTGGCCCCCCCCCCCACCTCCCAGTGTTGCAGCTGCTAAGGGCAGACACCATTACTGTGGCTACGTCTACGGCAAGGGCTGCGGAGAGGCTAATTTGGTAGCTTTCTTCTCTTCCCATAAACGTCTTTTCATTTCTACTGTAAGATTGTCCGTTGGAAGTGAATTTGGGGAATGCATGCATCCCCCCACCTCGCACCCTGCCCCAGTATCCTCAAAGTCCCTGTTCCGGGCCTTGCTGATGGCTGCTCCTTTCGTTTGCAGGCTCGGGGGCGGGGGTGGGGGGTGGGTAGGGGGATGGAACATTGAGCAGCAGGAAGGCTGCAGTTCCAGTTCTTGATTTTAACCAAGTGAAGCTGTGGGCTGAACAGTGAGCCATTTCAAGCCTTGGTTTTCTCATCTGCAAGATGGGAGTGCTAGGTTAGCCAGTTAAAGGAAATCTTCTTGATGTCTAAAATGCTATCTTTTTAATAATTGTAAGGAAGAGACACAAACTGCCGTTATGGGGAAAGGTGTCCCTGGGCTGACAAACATGATACCAGCACGGTCCTGAGAAAAGGAAGGTGCAAGCAGCAATTTTTCAGAGGGAAGCCTCAGAAGTTTTCCAGTCAAAAGCAGAAGTCCTCACAAGGTGTCTCTCTTGTTGGGTTGGAGACACTGCCCCTTCCTCTAATTTTTTTCACTGCTTCCCTGAGGCTATTTTCATCAGGTTCAAGCTAAGTAACTGTTTTTCTCCAAGACTCCTCTCCATTTCTTCTGGCAATGTCCCTTCACTCTGATTAGCAGGTCGTCTGGCCTCTCAGGTTATCAAAGGTGACTGATGTGACAAGGATGTAACCCCACAGGGAGTGCCTGCAGGAGGGGGCACCCAGAGGTGGGGCATGATTTGATTCTGGGACACCCAGACAGCCAGGGAAGCCAGTCTCCCATGCAACTGGCTCTTCTGACAGGTTTGCACTTCACCGCGAACCACCTACCCCAGCCCATTGATCATGAGCAGCTCCTCTTCCTTGCCCATCCTGACGCTGAGGAGGCAGCGGATCTGGCCCAGGGCAGCCAGCAGGTTGATGGTGTCGCCCACCGAGGCCTGGCTGATGCTGTAGGTCTTCCTCAGGGCCTGCAGCAGCTCCCCGATGCTGTCGTACTGCCTCCGGAGGAGGTTGAACATCATCCGGACGAGGTCTGCATCCTGGATGTGGTCCTCCTGGGCCCAGCGGATCATGGTCTGTGAGATGAGTTCCTTCAGTGTTGCTGGAAGGACAACGGGAAGGACCAGTACTGTGGCCATCCTGGCTCAGGGAGAGCTGTGTCCCTCAGCCACTTCATGCGGTTGTAAGACATGTCATTGGCTGGTCAAGGCTAAAAAATTCTCTTTTGTAGAACAAAGCTGGAGGTATCACACTCCCTGACTTCATATCATACTACAAAGTCACAATAATCAAAACAGCATGGCATTGGTGGAAAAACAGACACACAGACCAATGAAGCAGAACTGAGAGCCCAGAAATAAACCCATATGTATATGGACAAATAATTTTCAACAAAGGAGACAAAAACTTACAATGGAGAAAATAAGTCTCTTCAATAAATGGTGTGGGAGAATTGGAAAGTTACATGCAAAAGAATGAAACTACTGTTTCTTCTCATATACAAAAATTAACTCAAAATGGATAAAAGATCTAAAAATAAGACCTGAAACAATAAATTACACAGAAGAAAACATAGGTACTGAACTTATTGACCTTGGTCTTAAAGAAGATTTTATGAACTTGACTCCAAAGGCAAGGGAAGTAAAAGCAACGATCAATGAACGAGACTTTATCAAACCAAAAAGTGTCTGCACAGCAAAAGAAACCACCAACAAAGCAAAAAGGCAAGCAGCCCAATCAGGGAAGGTATCTGCAAACAAGGGCTCTGACAAGGGGCTAATATCCACTACATACAAAGATTCATACGCCAAACAATCCCGTTAAAAACTGGGCAGAGGATCGGAACAGACACTTCTCCCAAGAAGACATAACAAATGGCCAACAGATACATGAAAAGATATTGAACCCCAGTAGCTATTAGGGAAATGCAAACCAAAACTAGAATAAGATACCACCTCATACCTGTTAGAATGGCCATTAACAACAAAACAAATAGCAAGTGTTGAAGAGATTGTGGAGAAAAAGGAACGCTCACTCCCTGCTGATGGGAATGTGAACTGGTACAGCCACTATGAAGAACAATATAAAGGTTCCTCAATAACTAGGAATAAAGGGGGGGTGGGGGGGAGGCAGAATACTGTACTTGAAAAACAATGAAAAAAATTGTAAAAAAATAATAAAAAATAAATAAATTAAAAAATTTAAGAATGAAGTTACCATATGACCCAGCAAACCCCCTTCTGGGTATCTACCCCTAAAATTGAAAACAGGTACTTGCAGAAATACATAGGCAGCCATATATTCATTGCAGCATTATTCACGGTGGCCAAGACATGGAAACAACCGAAGAGTCCTTTGACAGATGATTAGATAAAGAATATGTGGTGCATGTACACAATGGAACACTACGCAGTCATAAAAAGGATAAAATACCGCAATTGGTGACGTCATGGATGGGTCTTGAGACTATCAAGCTAAGTCAGGCAGAAAAAGTCAGGAGCCGCATGCTCTCACTTATATGTGTGCTATAAAACTGAAAGCAAGAAATGAACAAACAAGACAAACAAACAAACACAAACTCACAGACACACACAGCAGCATGGTGGTTACTAGAGAGAAGGGGGTTAGAAAGGTAGTAAAGGGCAAAGGGGGTCAAATAAATGGCGATGGATGAAGATTTGACTTGGGGTGGTGCACACACAGTGCAATATACAGATGACGTGTCACAGAATTGTACACTTAGAGCCTGTATAGTTTTATTAACCAATGTCACCCCAATAAATTTAATTAAATTTTTTTAAAGGATGGGGATATGGAATGTGGAGAAGTAGAATATGTTGTCAAAAGACACATATGTGAGCCACACTGTAAGAACAGGGTATCTCAATTTTGACTTGAGGGTGTTAGATACACTATTTTGAATAAATGATGTCTGAATAGATGCTGGAAACCGAAGACTCAATAAGGTGCTGTTCTTGCCTTTAAGGTGCTCATAAGCCAGGAAGTTACATTTTCATTTTGCTTTTGTAAAAACCAAGTTTTGCCTTTATTTTATAACACTGTGATAAACACTGAAATGGGGGCAGGCGCAAGTGCCACGGGAGAGAGTGGGGAGCAGTCAGTTCTGGGTGCGCGAAGGCGTGGGAAGCAGACACTGTTGCTGCCTCTTCAGAGTAAAGAATTCGAAGCACTGGAGTTTCTCTACCATACGTGCTGCCTCTGAATATTTAAAAGACACCACATACTATGGACTGACTGGGCCGAGCCACTGATTTGACAAGTGTAACACTTATTTTTACAGTGTAAAAGGTGATCTGACATGCAAACACATCAGGGGATGGGGTGGAGTGGACTCCGAACGCTCCGTGAGGGCCGAGGGCTCGCAATCGGCCACCTGACCCCCTCGCCCTGAACGGTGCCGCCCAGGTCTCTGCAGGAGTCGGCGGACACTGCGTCACGAACTATTTTCACAGGCGCCAAGACAGAAACCAGTACAACTTTGGCTTCGGAACCTCTCAGGGTCCATCCTGGTGCACAGAAATATGACTGGTTGCGTAAGTAAAGAAAAAGTTGCTGAAGTGGGACCTGATCCAGCTGTGGGGCGTTCAGAGGTTGGACTGAGTGGCCCTGACGCGCGCTGCTTGGCCCTAGTGTGGGAAGATGGTCCAAAAAGTGGGGGGGTGGGGGGATCTGAGTGGGAGGATGGAGCTGCACCGCTGGGAAGGCGCCACTCACCCCTCCCCACGCCACACACGTGTCCTGAAGGTGCCGTGACAGAGGCGAGAGGTGCCGCTCTTACTTCATCATTGCATCCAAGTCTGGCTCTGCCTAGCACATGCCCGCAAGGTATGGACCGCACCAAGATCCCGAGTTCAGGCCCGGATCCCAAGGCAGCGCTCAGGGCCAGGACGGTCCCGCATTCCGCCCGTGAAAGGAGTGGGAATAAACTCAGGTGGGCGCCTCCATAGCCTGTGCCATCTGCAATAGTCTCGTCTTCCGCCTCCACACACTCTGCATGGCAGGTGTCTGCTCTACACCCGGGTATGGCTCATCCTAAGGATATAAAAATAGAGTTCCTGAAGAGATCTGAAGGGTGAATTTAACTTGATGCTGCGACTATCAACCCCGTGGGTGTTTTAGGTTCAGACGGGAGACGCAGGCCGAAACCTTAAGAAAGGATACCCAAGGCAGAGAGAAGCACAGTTAAAAGGTGTTGCGAAGAGATCTCACCAGTCAGGGATTGCTAATTGATCGCTGTTAGGTGAGATAATACCTGAATGGTCTGGGGGGGGGCAGTGATTTATGGGCTAGACTGGGCCCCTCCCAGGAACTCATTCCTCTGGAGACACAGAGAACTTCCTTTCCTCTGTTGCTCTTCACAGTGGGGAATAAAGGCAAGCCAGAAACGCAAATGCCCCAGTACCCAACGTAAGTCCTTCTAGTCCTATAGGAACAATCCCCTCTTTTAGCCTATATTTTGGGCTGAAAGAATTACAGTTCTGTCCACTAACAAGCAAATTCTCTGTAGAGGTAACACACATCCTCACAGTCCCTACCGTGCTGGAAAAGCATCCATCAGATTCGTTCATCCACGCAAGGTCCCTCCTCTTTTCAACAGGGCATTTTACCGAGTCATAATGAAACCAAACAAATATTAGCGTTTCCTGCACCTGGCTTTCAGATTAATTCAGGATTTGGGTGAGCTCCTAGCCTCACAGTGACTTAAAAGTCAAAATGAATATTTATACTCTAGAAAATGGAACATCCACAGCAAAACATCTCACTGGAGGACAAATAGGAAAGGAAACGGGCCCTTTAACCTGAAAGGGTGGAGCAGGGACCACCCGCAGGCTGTCTGCCCAGACCAGCCCTCCTGGCAGGCAGAAGAGAGTGAGGTAAATAGATCTGAGGTGGACCAAGGTGAAGCTCCGTGAAAAGCAACACGTGACCCTGAGATCACAACAGAAAAAGACTCCTCATTGTTGTGTGTCGATGGACAGGTGTCACAACTCAGTGGGAGGCACGACATTTGAGGCCACTCCTGTTGATCAGGCTTTCCCAAGAGGAGAAAGAATAAGAGAGAAAGAAATGGGAAGAAAACTGCAGGGCAGGGAGAAAACCTTCTCAAGAAGCCTGAAAAGCAGTGTATTCTGCAGCCTGACCCAGGCTGGCGAGCTGGCACCTGGCAGGCAAACCTCAGCCGAATGCTATCTAGTGGCCCGGAGCCTTCGGAAGCTGAGAAAAGGGAGGTTTACAACACCCCTGGCAGCCATGCTACTGAAAAGCCCTCCACTTCAGTTCACTCCCAGGAGCCAGGGGCAGAGCAGCATAGATGTGCCAGGGTCCACGGGTGAAAAAGAACCCATGTTTTGGAATGGAGTAGACTCTCCATATATCTGTGCACTTGAGTGTTAAAATAATTAATGCATATAATCATGCCCGGCACCCACTGTGGGCTTGGTAAAGGTTAACTATTATCCTACCTACGCAGTAGTTATAAAAAGTATGGCCCACAGACCCTTGGGGCAGGATCCGCCCAGATCCTGTAGGCAGTTTGCACGGCCAAACGCACTGTCGTGACACTTGGGAGACATTATTTGCCTTTTCGCTGTGTGGGCAGCTGCTCGGGCGGGCGGTGCAAATGCAGTGGCGGGTAACCCTCCAGCGCCTCAGCCGGGGCTCAGTCGGCAGCGCTCCTTACAGGTGTAGCACCAGGAAAGCGCCTGGTTCCCCACGAGAATGTTCTCGGTGAGAGAGAAACGTTATTCACGTTATTACTAATACACCTCTCAGAACACACCTTTTTAAATCCCGTGTGACGAAATGGGAAGTGTGCCTAAAGCACTTCCCCGTCCCAGGGCAGTGGTTTTGGGGCAGGGTGTGTGTGTGGGGGGGGGGGGGAGGCACCACATGACTCATGCCTCTGCTGTCTCACGAAATGCCATTTTTAATTAAAAGAGCCACAGAAAAACTGTGGTTAATCAGACTTTGGTAGCCGACAGGCGTTATCTTAAAAATGAAAGAAGTACGATGAGAGACAAATACCATATGATCTCACCTTTAGCAGGAACCTAATCAACAAAACAAACAAGCAAGCAAAATAGAACCAAAACAGTGAAATTGAGAACAGGCTGACAGTCACCAGAGGAGCGAGGGGAGGGAATTTCAGGGGAAGAGGGGAAGGGTTTGGAGCAACAAGTATAAAGGACACATGGACAAAAACTAGGGTGGGGGATGGGAATGGGAGGGAGGTGGGGAGGGCTGGGGCGGTGGGCTGGGATGGGAGCAAGAGACAGAAAACTGTACAAGAACAATTAAAATAAAATTTAAAAAAAATGAAAGAAGTGATCCTATTGCTTCAAGGAAAAACACTAGATGGTATTTGTTGCCATAACACAATGTGAGCTTTGAAAACCAGAATTTTTGGAAAAAAGTTTATTTGCCACTGTGAGACAGCTTCCTAATACTTAAAGACTTTTCTTATTATATTGTTATTAACAAATATGATTTTAAAACTTTTTAAATTAAATATGTTAACATTCGGAAGCCCTGCGTAACTGGGTGAACCGATAATTAGTGCATGCTGTTACAAAACATTCACGGGTAAAACATCCATTCAACATGCAACACAGACCGATGTATTTTTACGTAAACAAGTACAAAAATTTCTTCAATGTGGTTTTAGATTCCACATGGCAATTAACTTTGCATAAGCTACTTGTTTCTTTTTTTTTAAAAACAGGAGAAAAATCAAAGTTTAATACACACGCATAGATAATTCACGGAGGATTATTTCATAAAAATTCCAAAGACACTGAGGCAACACTGGGTATATAAGGACATTTTTGGACAAAGGAGAAAGAGGAAGAATGTACCTGTGGACCTTTTAGGTAGTGTTAAAGAAGAATTTCCACAATTATCTGAAAAAGCTATTATAATATTCCTCTAACTATATATATGTTTGAGACCAATTTTTCTTCTATTCTTTAAACCAGATAAGAATTTGGATATCTCCTATTAAGTCAGACATAAGAGATTTATAAAAATTCAAAACAATGTTACTCTTCTGATCATTTTTTGTATTAAAAATTTAGTTGCTTTTATAAAAGTATGTTATATATGTAAATGTAATGGGTTTTTATTATTTATAACTAAACTAACAATTGTTTAAATATTTCTGTTTTAAAATTGAATTCAGTAACATTGATAGGTATAATCCACATAAAGTAAAGCTTTCTGAGGTCTTTGAAAATTTTGAAAAGTGTAAAGGCGTCTTGAGACCAAAAGGCTTGGGAACCACTGACTTGTGTAAAAGGGTCCCACTGAGGTGATGGCCATGACTCAGGCAAAGCTTTCCCCGCAGTTAAGACAAAACCTTATTCCATTAGACCATGTGATTCCGATCGCGTAGCAGAGACCTGAGCCTGGAAGGCAGAAGCTCCGGAAGCTTTCCAGGGTTGTTTCTGGATGGGAGGTGGGCATAGGATGAGCAGGGCATCTCGCATTGAGAAATAAAGAGGATCAAAGAATCATTGTTCGGAGAACGAAATCCTGGCAGTCAGCAAGGGCCCAGTCATTGTTCATTCATCACTAAAGGGCTTTCCCAGTGCCTTCAGGACCCTGAATGCTTCTCTTTGCAATCCTGGTTTAAGATCAGTCATCTTCCGAGCAAGTGGTATGTTCTACATAGAGGCTGTGTGGCCTTCCTCAGCCTGGTCCGCAGACAGTGCCATGGGGCACAGGGAGGAAAGGTACGCTGCGGCTTGCAGGGGCCACTTAACTCTTTGCTGCTGACATCAGCTGACCCTTTAGCGATCCTTAACTCTCATTCATTCGGAAACCAGTGCTGCCAACCACAGAGGCTCTGCCCTGGCGCCAGCGCGTCCAGGCCTCAGGCCGGATCATCTTGGTAGGGTTCTTCCTGTCCTCATCTTAGTATCTCAGTCACCACCAGCTGCATCGCTTCTAAAATAGCTTATGAACCAAAGGGTGTTTTCTGTTAAGCACTGAGTTACACACCCTACACGAAAATATTCCGAGACGCAATTATTACCCACAGCAGCCTCGTTAGGGAAACTAAATACATACATGTGGAGCATTTAATGGGAAGTAAAATATGAAAAAAAAAATGGGTAAAACTGTGTATTCTTAGTAAATAAGATAATTCACTAGAAGGTACAACATCTATAGTAAATACTTCCATTCAAAAGAAATTAGAGAAGAGAAATAAGATTTTGTTCTCTTATTTTTCCCCCCAATGGGTCCTTTGTCTAAAGTTCCTTATGTTTCCAGGCCCACATTGCAAAGACGCAGGGCAGAGAAAGCCCGGCCGGGAAGTTCGGAGGGGCCTTCGGAGGAGCGGCGGATGCGGTGACCCAACGGAAAGGACTGCTCCTTGCTGTGATGAGTGTGGGATGCCATTTTCCTTTAGGAGCTGCTCGTACAAGTAGTCCCTGGAGTGAGTATTTTCTTTCTGGTATCAATGGGGGAAAGATGACAATTTTGGCAGGAATTTCAACTGCAAAGGGAGTCAATTCTCGAGATAAACTTGAACTTCATTCTTAACCAAAGACAGGCAGATATGTAAAGAACTGAGTAATGATTTTATTGCTGTTGCTTCCCTAAGTTCCCCTCTGGAATGCTGCCCTTTAACGGTTTAAAAAACGCTTCATTCATCATGGGAAACACAGTTCCCGGAAGGGGACAGACTCCAGGAGAGGGAAGGGCGAGGTGGGGAGCTGAGGCCTACCGTTTGCCACGATGCGCGGCCCCACGCTTCTCGCTCAGGCGCGCGCGCGCACACACGCCTACGTACCCCACTCAGAGCCTCCACCGCCTGTAATGAAGTTGCCTCCAGGCTTCGTTGCAACGCTGGGATTTTTACCCACTGATTTGCCTGTTTGAAGAAGGCCCTTGTCAAGCACCCTGGATGGTTCAGCTCATGGGATTTTAAAAAAAAGCTATACAGTGTTCTTCTCAAAAAGGACAAAGCAAAAAAGAAATACGTGTAACCAAATGGTCGTCTTCTGCGGAGATATAAAATAAGTCCTATGAAGCAGACTGCCTTAGGGAAGCTAGTCGTGTGCATGTGGTTTGCTTGACAATTATAAATGGCTTCATTTATGAAATTATTATTACCATTCTAGCTCACTCCACTTTGCAATTAGTGTAATTAGGGAGAGTCACATTTAGGCAATTATAGCAAATATATGATCTAGAAACTGCACTTAAAATGACTGTTCAGGCTAACTTAGAATGGAAATATTTCTAATGCATTGTATTGTTTAGGAAGACTTGATGCCTGAAAGATACTTTAAAAGAAAAATAGCTACTTTACTACATGATTTCAGGATTAGTCAGGCATTCCATGTAAGAAGAAAGGAACGGAGTGTCTCTACATTAGAGCTAGCCTGAGTATGTCCGTTTGGGAGCCCAGGTATCATTGCTATTTGCTTTCTTCCACCTGCCACGTTGTAACCTGCTGTTGGACCTCAGAACCCCAAGCTCTCCATTCTGTGAACCTTGTAAGAAAATTCTCTAGTGTCACCCACAATACTTGGTAAACTCTTTTTCAATGGTCGAAT
>PVKU01006425.1:0-104216 GCA_004027475.1 Anoura caudifer
CTGTTATATAAGCATCTTATTCTTAGTCCTAATTGTACAGCTTTGCTCAGACTCTTCATCCTGTGTTCAATCAAAACCTGTTTAACTTGTTAAGAACTATGGGATCTTTTATGGCTATCCATCCACTCCAACCCCATGCTCTGTTGATGTTAGAACCAGAGTGTTGGAGCAACAAATCAGATTCCACATGGACAGGCTGTACCTTTGTGGGGTTTGTTCCACAAAGGTAATTGGGCATCAGGGCCTAAACATGGCTCTGAGAGAGACCTGTTGGACTAAAGATAGTTCTATGAGGCTGGAGTACAGGAGAGAGAATCAAGCCTAGGAAGAAAGTCCATGGCAGAAGACTTTCAATCCCAGGAAAGAATCAGGCATCCTGAGTTTAGAATGAATTCAGAAGTCATAGGTTTAGTTCACATAAGAGAAGAACAGATGGGAAGAAGATAAAGACAGGGGACTGATAGCAGAGCTGGTGACAATAGCTTTGATAGTCTGACTAGCACAAAGGTCTTTCATTTACTATGCATATCTTATGCATTTGCTTGAACTGTGTGTTAGACAGTCTACAATGATGGCCACCATAAAAATCTTCCCTCACCATTAGGTACCTGTCACTCTGCCATTGAAAGGTGGTATTTATTTCTCCTCCCTTTCACCTAGACAGGCCTTGTGACAGGCTTGGTCAATAAACTATGATGGAAAATGATTTTCTGAGACTTCTGAGACTGAGCCTTAAGAGCCCAGGCATTTTCTACATTCTTCTTAAAACATAGTCACCAAGCTATGTAGAGGAGAACCAAGACCCTCAGCATGTGGTCCCAGCGCACCTCCCAGATAGTAGCCAGAATGAGCCACTAGTCATGTGAGTTGTTCGTTGTGCACTTCCAGTTCAGTCAGTCAGGCCCTTGCACAGTTGACTTTTAGTCTTAACCAATAGCACAAGGAGCAGAACTACCCAACTGAGTCAAGTTAACCCACAGAAGTGAAAAGATAATAAAATGGTTAATGTTTCAATGATACTAAGTTTTGAAGTGGCTTGTTTTTCTGCAATGTATAACTGAAATAGACTCTCAATAAATTTCTTGACTTCTAATGAGAACTTTCTTTTATCCGTCATTCATAACACTTACTATGTATGCTAAGAATCCAGGAGTCAAGGTACTTGGTATGACTAATTCCTCAACAACTTGGGTTTGTATTAAAAATTCTCTTTTCTGCTACTGTAGCACAGATAACCTCATCTGACAACTGGTTATATTCCATTTAACACTTTATTTTAAATTATATTTAATAATTCTCTAATTATTTTATCAGCAAATCTCACATGCTCCAAAACCAGGCCCATATTTATATATTTTTTCTCTCCCATTGCATGTTGCAAAGTAAACATGCAACATATATTGATGAATTAAAAGTTCATTTCCGAATATTCTTCCATGCATATGGGATTGTCTTTCACATCTAGCTCAAGTGACCAAGAGACAACATCCACCTTAATTCATACTTATGTGTAATAGATTAGCCATTTAAAGCTTCCTTAAAAGATAAATCATTAAGCCACTAACACACATTCAAAATATTAAAAATTTATCAAGACAAATGTTTATTCAGAGGTTTCCAGGAGCAAAAATAGAGAATGGCCAGTGACACAGGAGTCAAAGCCTGGTTCAGAAAAGAATGTTGACTTATTGTTAATTCAAGCATACTTACTAATAAAAACTTCAAACATTGAATATATTTTTCATTGTTGTATTTTTTCTTTTGCTCATGTGCCTCGTGGTGGAGTTCATGTTTAAAATGAGGCCATATGCAACAAATGAGGTCACCAAGATTTTACAGATATGTCTGAGAACATGTAAATTCTCTCAAACACAGCTTTTCTGGAACCTAAATATAATTACAAGGTTACTATATTGCCAGTATGGGAGTGTTCAAGGTTTTGGTTCATGTGGGTGTGCTTTGGTGACTGGGAAGGGTAAGGATTGAGACAAAAAGAACAATGATCAACTTAATCTAAACATTCTGCAACTGTTTATGTGATAAGGGATAAGCAGTTTCTTCAACAATGAAAATCAACATACTCTTGAACTTATGAATTATGATAAGGGATGGCTGAACGTGTTTGGTCAAAGAAATAGTTCAAACACTTGCCAGTTCTTCAAGCCAGCCTAATGCTTTGCTGAAGATCTTCTCTTCTTACCATAAGAATTAAGATATTTCCCCTGATGACCCTAAACTGTTAACAAATCAAAACCAGTATCTATAGTTCTTAGCACTAAAGAAATATAAGATTAAATAAAAATTAGGTTCTTAGCACTAAGGAAATATAAGATTAAAGAAAAATTAGGATTTATGTAATATTAAAGTTACTTCAAACAGGCCCTTGTGTAGCCTGGAAAAATTTCCTAGAGTATACAGAGACCCACATTCCTGGGGTTCTATAGCTAGAGAATTTCATTGATAGAATTAGAGTTACATATAGCATAAGAGAGATTAGGGAAGGTAGGAGGTGCTTATGAAGATTATGAGTATGCTTTGAGTCAAGGTGGCTTCTAGAAGCCAGTATTGTAATCTTGGGTAGGTATGCTACTTATTCCACTGAGCCCATTTTCACTTTTATAAAAGTAGAAAATGTTGATATCTGCCCTGCTTAACTCACAGGACATTACAAAGTTGGATTGAGATAATATATAATAAAACATGTTGGAAACAAAGTATGAAACATTACAAAAGGCTGGCGTGGCTCAGCGGTCTGAGCGCCGGCTTGAGAACCAAAGGGTCGCAGGTTTGATTCCTACTCAGGGCACATGCCTGGGTTGCAGGCCAGGTCCCCAGTAGGGGGGCACATGAGAGGCAACCACACACTGATGTTTCTTTCCCTCTCTTTCTCCTTCCCTTCCCCTCTCTAAAAATAAAAATAAAAAATCTTTAAAAAAATTTTTAAAAGTAAGATCTCAGTTATAAGTCAAACAGAGATGTATAAATGAGAAGTAAACATTGAACCAGTATATAAATCAAACAATTGGATAAATAAATGAATAAAAAATAAATTTGTGATTGATTTCATGATAAGTGTATAGTAATGTGAGTCATGAAAACTTACATAATTGCAAGGGAAACTTGACAAGTAAGTTGTATCTCCTGAATAGATGGAAAGGCTTTATTGGAAAGTGGGATTTGGGGGCCTGAAGGAATGAAAGAAAGAAGGAAGGGAGGATAAATGCATGAAAGGAAGGGAGGGAGGCATATCAAATATGTTAAAATGTGAGAGACATTCCAAGCACTACATTAAAAAATAAAGACTGGAGCTCTGGCTGGTGTGGCTCAGTGGATTAAGCTCCAGCCTGCAAACTAGGGGATCACCAGTTCGATTCCTGGTTGGGACATGTGCCTGGGTTGAGGGCCAGGTTGGGCCCCCAGTGGGGGGTGCAAGAGAGGCAACCACACATTGATGCTTCTTTCCCTCTCTATCTTCTCCCCTTCCCCCTCTCTAAAAATAAGTAAATAAAATATTTTTAAAAAATAAGGACTAGATGGTAGGAAGAATCACAGGCTGGGAACAAAAGGTAACAAAATGTTGTATCAATGGTGAAAAACCACATGCTTTTCATACTTTCTTCATTTAAGCCCCACAAACCACCCTATGTGGTAGGTATTATGATCCCCATTTCATGAAGGACAAAATAGTCTCAGAGCCTCATCTGGTTCAATGCTACACATTAAGATGGAACTACTAAAAACTCAGGTCTTTCTGAGGTTATAACTGATATTCTTCCTTCTATGCCTTGGGTCAGTATTTATAAAGTAATGAGAGTCCCCAAAGTCCCAGTGGGGGTAAGGGTAAAGGTGGAATGGTTGGATGAAGTGGGATAAATATGTTGTGAGCAATGAATAAATTCTTCCTTCCCTAGAGCCTTATTTGGGGTTTGAATAACCTGGTTTCCTTCCAATTATTTTAACATGCCCATCTCCTAAATTGTAGAACTTGTCCAGGTTTTTAATTTTTTTTTCTCTCTACAGAGGAAAGAAAGAGAAGATAATTGGCTTCAGGCTAACCTGTGCTTTTTAAATACATAAAGAACAGTGTCTTAGCTTTCCTCCTCTTCCCCATTGAAAAGACTGCCTATGGAATTAAAAACATTACTAACACCACAGTTGCTACATGACCAGAGTTACAGGACAATCAACAATAGGAAATGATATTGCAAATACAATTGAGAGCACAATATATATGAGAGCCTTGACAAATTCCTCTTACAAAACTTCCTCTTACAAACAACCTCTCATCATTGTGGTGTGATCCACTGGCCAAAATACTTCATCAGGACTGAAATATGGCCCTCATTATAATTAATTGGCACTTACTAAAATTTTAAACAATAGGATTGGTGATATAATTCTAGCACAGGCTTCCTTTGATGAAATCTTCTATGGGGTGCAGGAAATACCTCAGTGGGAAGGATCCATGTACATGTCACACAAAAGAGACTGAAACTACCAGTTTTAGTTTCTATACCTGTGCACTAACTCTCTGCTCCATCCCTGTTCTAAAGAGAATACAGTTAAAAACTGGTTTCCAAGGAAAATAACCACAAGTATTTAAAAAAATCACATAATGTAATTTCCCTCAGGGCTTCAATCCAAGCTCTCAGAACACAAGGGACACCTCTCCCCACTGACATTTCTCTAGATCTTGGTAACCATCCAAGCTGAATGTTTTTCTCTCCTTCATTTCTGACCAGAAGCTGGGCTATGAAAAGAGGAATTCTCACTATTGCAGGAGTTGGACAGCGTGGGTATGAATTCCAGCTTTGCCACTCCCTGGTTACTTCATTTGCAAGGTACTCACACCTCTCTGAACAAAAAGTTCCTCATCCTCAGAATGGCATATTAAAGTATATGAACTCAAGCAATTCTTGAACTCTTCTGGGACTGACAATCCATAGATCCTACTGAGTTTTTGCTGTCCCACACCCCTCACACATATTTCCTTTCCTCTTAGCCCAGCTTAAATTCCACAGTCATTTAGCATAAACACTCCTTTGCATTGACCCTCAACTCCTTTGCCACCCTCACTCTTACGAGTTTTCTCTTGGCAACACCATAACCCTGGTTAAGTCCAATGTCTTGCCTTCTTTGTGTTTTGCCCAGCCACTGAGTGTGGATGAATAACAGCATAACACACTAACTGATCTTCCTTTAAAGTCATGATTGTGGACTTCAATCATGATTGTGGACTTCAGAATAAAGGTGGGCCCTTTATTCTGTTTCGTTTGCACATTTATTGCTCTAGTCTGTTTATTCTCCTGTTAAGAAACTGGAAGAACACAGATAAGAACTTATTTGTCTTCCTACCACCATGTTTACTCACTTCCCTGCAGCTGTCCCAAGAGACTCTGCCTTCCCGTTAAACTACAAATAAACTGTTCATGTTCCAGCTTAAGCCATACCCTTCAACCTGTATCACAGAGTCCTAGACCCCAGACCCTCTTACCTCTCCTGGAAGTGGTTCTGGCAACTCAGGCCCCTCCCTTCTGCATCACCCATTTCTGCACTTCACTGGTTTATTCCCGTCGACATACATACTACTACATCTCCCACATCAACCACAGTCTCTTTGCAAGCCCCACTTTCCTCTCCAGCTACTGTTCCATTTCCCAAATCACTTTGTAGCAAAACTCCTTGAAAGATTTGTCATTACTGGTTGCTTCCAATTCAATTCCTATATTTTTAAAAACTCACTCCATTTCAGCTCTGCCCTCAACACTTTTCCGTGTTTGCAGTTCCTTTTACATTATGAATCCAGTAGTCAATTCTCAGTCATCACCTTATTTTACCTACAACAGCCTTTGACACAAGTGAGAACTTGCTTTTCTTTGAAACTGTCTTCACTTGGTGTTCCTGTTAGTAGAATAACAAAGCAGAGTATTCAAAACTTAATAACTTAAAGCAATGAACATATTTATTTTGCTCATGAATCTGTGGTCTGGGCAAAGCTTGGTTGAGACAACTCATTTCTATGTCACTTCATGTCAACTAAGATAGCTCAGTGGCCAGTGGCTGAAATTATCTAGGTTCAATCACTCACGTACCTGGTGCGAGGGCAGGGAAAACTTAGGGACTGGAACCTTTGGGGTCCTAGGGCATCTGTGTGTCTGTGGTCTCCTCAGCATGGCAGCATCAACATCAGAGTAGATAGACTTCTTATATTCTCAGGCTTCACAAGGCACGTGACCTGAGGAAAGGGACCAGACGAAAGCTGTACTACCTTTCCTTTCACAACTACCCTTAGAAATTGTATAGTTTCACTTTTGCAGTAGTCACAGGCCCCACCTCTAATGCAGCAGTGTTAACCTCACATTATAAGGGAGATAGTGCTGCAGTTATCTTTAGAAGATAAAATCCACCACACTTGGCTTCCAGGGTACTTCATTCTCCTGGCTTTTTTCCTAAGTGGAAGCTTCTCATCCTTGATTCTTCTTTTGACTCCTTAAAGTTGGAGTCCACAGAGCTTTGTCCTGGGACTTCTCTTTCTTTATTTTCTATTTCTTGGTGATCTCAAAGAGTCTCATGGCTTTATATACCACCTTTATTCTAATGACTCAAATTTGCATGTCCAGACTACAACTTTCCCATGAACTGCCTACTCGATATCTCTTCTTAGATGTCTAACAGGCACCTCAAACTTAATGTATCAAAAACAGAATGCCTGATTTCTCCACTCAAGTGTACTCCACCTTCAGATTTTCCCAGGCAGCAATTCTGTCCTGCCAGCTGATTACACTCAAGCATAATGTTTGACTGTCACATGCTCCAACAATTCATTAGCAAACTGTTGGTTTTGCCTTCAAAAAACACATCTGGAATCTGACCACATTTTATATCTTACTTCTACTGTCCTGGTGCAAACCATCAGTATTACCCCTGACAATCATTTTCTTTCATTTGATGCTGGTATTCTCTTTGTTGCTGTTCTGCCATAATTTCAACAGTCAAGTTCAGAACAATTTGGAAAATATAACTGTATAGTATATACATTTCACAAATGTTCCAGGTGCTTTGATTTGTATTTCATTTCCAGTCCCTAATCTGCTGCTAATGGCTTGTAGTGAGGTGAACAACAACATTTCTCACCTCATGTCTGAGTCTGGCATACAGAGGCCTGACCAGGATGGAGTCATAGGTTGTATCCTGGGCAAGCAGAAATATGACCCATTGCAGTAATTTTTAACCAACTTCTGTGCATGGACCCATTTGAGAATCTGCTAGAAGCCACCAAACCCTCTCCTCAAAAGTCATGTACAACATAGGAAAAGAACTTGAAATCCATGGTGGAACTCAGCCATTCATTCCTGAATTCCTATGCCCAAAACCCAGTTCTATCAGGACCTAGAACTAGGGGTCACTTTTTGGGTCCATCACCTTTTTGTTTTAACATCATTATTACCTTATTTTCATGGCCAGGTGTGGGGATGGGGAATAAGAACTGTCTCCTGAATTAATAAGAATTCACTCTTCAGGAAAATTGTTTGTAACGGGTTAATAACCCAGCTACCTAATTCTGTTTTAATTCTTGAGTTGTGAGAAAGAAGGTATTATGGTAAGAAGTATGGCCCTGTTTTTGAGTCCTCTTTGAGACACACTACATCCGTTGCAATCTCAGAGCCTTAATTATTTGATTTGTTGATTATTTTTACATATATTTACCAAAATCAAAGTTGTAGTATTTATAATAAAGCTTATCCAATTATTTATCTCTATTATTCCAGGGAGATTTTAAAAGTAACTACAAAAGTAAGAATTTTTTTGATGTAAGAATTTTATTGTTGAATAAGGTCTCTTGGGTTTAGTAAAGCTCAAATTAGTAGTGAATTACCTATATTAAGAAATACCGTGAATTCAGGCTGATTCCTCTAGGTGAAAGTTTGACTGTATTTCTCCAAATGAGTTGAAGCATTTTTTTTCACTATTACATTTGCAATTATGTACATGGAGTAAAAAATGAGCATTATCTAGTTTATTTTTCATTGCATATATTTTAAATGTATGAAGAGTGAGAATATGCCTTATATTTCAACTGGTTATGCTGCTTTGTAATAACAATGCTTTATAATAACACTGGACTGGTAAGACCTTTATTTAAACGATTTATGTTTATGCTCCCAACCTGCCAGAAGTTAATTAGTTGGGTGGTTTATGATTCTATCATTTTTCCTCTAAAAGCCATTTTGAAGTTATAGCCCATTCACTTGTATGTATTTTGGTGCTAACATTAAGTTGACAGTCCGAAGTTCCTGAATGTGTGAAAGGGAGTGAGAGTTAGAAGTGACGAATTTTTGCAAGAGTAAAAAGAGAGTGGAGAAAAAGCAGTAATGGTGAGCAGACTTCAGGCCCTGAGCCCCATTAAATCTCAATAATGAAGCAGAATTTGACAAACTCAAGTTGGAGATGACAGATTAGAGTTTTGGGTCATGTCTTAATTCAGGTTCTCCAGAAACAAACTATAACGTGAAGATTTATGTGAAAGTGATAGATAATGGAGGTTCTGGGCTTTCATAGTCTTCCACCCAACAGATACTTTAGGGGAGTAACTTCCCAGCACTAAGGCTATCTGCACATTTGGAAAAAAATACTTCCAGTAGCTAAGAATGTATGTCCAAAAAAGAAAAAGCTATCTTCATAGGTTGGTTTCTATATGGGGAATTAATAAGACCAAAGACTACAAACTTATTTAAGTCAAAATTTCTTATTAGAAAAGCTATTCCAATTTATTCTAGGACTAGCAATGTTTCAATGTACTCATTTAACTATTCATTTAAAAAGTACTTAGCTCACTTGAATAATGATATCACAATTTCGTTTGATTTGCAGTTTTTTGTGTGGTAGTAAGATTGATATTTTCTTGCATATTTCTTCTGTGAACTTTTTGTTTATTTTTTTGCCCACTTTTCTATTGTAATTTTGGTGGTTTTCTTATCCAGCAACATGAGGTCAGTATATACTAGAAATAGAATCATTTGTTCTATCATATCTATTACAAATATTTTTCTTTTTTGTCATCAGACTTTCATTTTACTGTGCTTTCAAAAAAATTTCCCACATATTGGACAGAAACATACACAAAAGTTTGGGGGTTGATGGGGAGTGGTAAGGTTTACACAAAAACATAGTGAAAGGCGTGGAAGGAAATCTAGACAGAGTACTGATAGTCTGCTATAGATCACTTCAACTTCTGGAAACATAATCTTGTAGTTTAGGATGATGGGGACTTGTTTAATTCATGTGGAAATTCATCCAGAAATGATTATGAGCAAGAATTTTATTACCTCTATGGATAGAATAAGCTTCTTAGACCCAGGCTTTATGATATGATTTTTATCAGTCACTTCCTTGTTTTCTTGTGTATCTGAACTTTATTTAGTGACAGATATCTAGAGCAAAAGTTAAAAAAATGAAGTAGATGCAGCAATTGTGCATGTAATTGAAAATAAACATAAAACTGTCCAGCATGCTCTGTGTATAGAATTTATTAACAGGTGTTCTTGGTTTACTGGTGATTTAGGGGCTTGACACTTCTTTTCTTTCAAGTGGATAGCTGCCAAAGAAATAATGATAATTATAGCTTCCAGTTTAATTTAATAATTTGTTGACATTTTTCCCATTCAACAACTAACCAAAACCAACAACAGATTCATTTTTAGCAACACAGCTGATGTTTTATAGAAAAACATATAAAAGAAAAATGTTAATGTGTTTATCATCAGATAATATGAGTAAATACATAAAGCCAAATATTACAGGATAGTTATTTGTAATCAGATATGGATATTATGAACAATGAAGTAATTAAAATATATGATATCATAGAACATTCTATATGATCCAAATCATCAGCATCAAATACTAAACAGTAATATCAAAAATGCTGAGATTACTGGTTAGAGAAATAAATCAAACTTAGTAAAGAATATGCCTCTTTATTATTGTTCTTTCTGAGAGTCTCTGTTTTATTGATTACCTAAATTGTTTAATAAATACAGATTAATTGTCTTTCTTTGTTTTCATAGCCACTAAAATATTACAGAATAATTCTAAATTATAGATGGATTATTTGCAAAATAGTCTTAAACTATCAGTGTTCATCAGGTGTTTTTTTGCTCAATTAGAAATTTTTTACTTTATTTATTTAAATTTAATTATAACGTACACAATAAAGGGCAAAAATATGAAACTCCAGAATAAAGAATAGTTCAAGCACATAGAAGTCTTCTGTTCTCTACTATAACTCCCAGAAGTAGCCACTATATTGTTAATATAGGTCAGTTTTCCTGTCTTTGAACTTCTCATAGAATCCTATAGTATATAGTCTTTTGCATTTTATTTCTCTTGCCTAGCATTATGTCTGTGAAATACATCCAGGTTAGTGTTTCTTGCACTTCTTAAACTACATAATTTCCTTTTAAAAACTAAAAACCTTGATAATTAGGCTTATCTTTTGTATTAGACAAAATTGGAGAGTTAGAACTAAGCTAAAATTACATGCCTTCATTGATGTGCTCTAAAAATACCCCCTCTCAAGTTGTCAACAGAAATGTAACATTTTGTAATACCATAATAATTTTGAGTAATTCTACTTGTAATTTCAGTAGTGTTCTCTATTCATTGAATATTAAGTCATATTAAATTTCTACTTCTAAATTAAAAGATAGATGAAAAACTACATGGATAAATAAAATTTTCGTCACATAAATTCTTTGAATGGCCTGAGGTTGTAAAAGCCAATTTAACTTAAGCTTCATTTAATAAACAACCTCCATTGGTTGCTGTCTGAACAGATATTTCTCTCACACAAAAAACTCCAATGCATTTGACAAAAGGATAAGACATCCACCTTAAATCATCAAAAGGTATTCACCTGTTTTGAAGCACAGAAAGAACTAAGGTTCTCCTGAAGTTTTTGTTTCATAAATGATAGTCAGCTCAAAGATCTGGGGAAAAGAGTTGCATGCACAGATAAGAGAAACAAGAGCAATGTGCAAGGTTACCCAAGGTCTTCTGCAATCTGTAGAGGAGTTGGCTGGTACAGTTGGCCCTCTGGATTTCCCTCTAGCCCTCTATTTGTTAGACAAAAATTCCTGGTACTAAATTTCTTGATGGCATGACTTGTAACAAAACACTCTAATAGGCTGCAGAAATCAAGCGTGACACTGAAGCTCAAGGAACAATCTCTGGGAATACAGAATCAAAATAAATCATTGATCCATTACTACTTTCTGATCACACAGAATAGATAATAAGAAGGGAAGTAATAAGTAGATAATAAATGGTAGAACCCTCAACTCAAGTGAGCTTAAGCAAGGCACACGTATGAGAATTTCTTTAGGGGAGATATCAAGAAGTAAAATTTCTGGGTTATAGGATATGCATGTTTTAGGTTTTCATAGCTACTGTTATATTTTGTGGTGGCATTTTTAATACTTCTGCTCCCCCTTCCTTTTTATTTTGTTAGCATGTAGGTGTAGACCTCTGCCTTAATATGTCCTCAATGCCTTCAGGTCATTTTGGATACAAATGCCTGTGCTTTATGTCGCATCAGTCATCCCCAGGGGATCTGTCCTGCATCTAGACTGCTTTCTGCTGGAAAAGGTAGAGTTTCTGAAACTCAAAGTGGTTGTGTCATTTATTTCCCACTGGGGTACTTCTTTCCTGAAACAAGAAATATTTATAGCTGGTAATATAAGATTTACCCAGGAGAGGTTTATAATTGAGATTTTATTCTACCTAGAAACCTTAAGCCATGGTTTGCAAACCCAAGCACCTATGGGAGCTATATAACACAATAAGAAGTGGTTAGGGATCTATGGGGACATGGCTAGCCTGTCCTAGTGAAGATGGCAGCAGTTACTCAATGAGTAATTCAACAATTTTCACAAAACTCAATCTTGGGACTGAAAAAAAATTTACAGACAGGTTAGGCAAACCTTCCCTTTAAATATGAGGATAGTGAGGTTCACAGAGGTTATTTTTCTTCTCAAAAACACAGAGCTAATGAGTGAGAGAGCTTAGGGTTTTTGGTACTGTGTTCTTCCCACCACACTGCAGTACTCCCATGTCATGGTTAATCTGTCCCATCTCCATTCCCACAGGTCCATTCTGCTCTCCTTTCTGTCCTGTTCTGTGACCTGGGTTGCCCCATCCAGGCTCCCTTGTTCTCTGGGCTCAGGTTGGATTTGGCCAATGACAAGTACTAGCAGAGGAGAAGAGGGGCAAAGAGGGCAGGAGAGAGGCAAGGTATTTCTTATCCATTTCTTCTATGCTCTAGGCAATGTTTTCTGGCAGTAGTTATATCTCTCCATAACTACTGGCTTCTGCCAGGAGGCCCTCTTCCCTGGAGTAGTTCTCACTAGGTTCCTGGGACACTTCTTCCCTTTGCCTCTGTAGGTCTGGGGTGATAATAGCTCCCCACTGCTCTGGGTCCCTGGGTGCTTCTCTGTCCCCTGTTAATGCTATCTACTAGCATTAACCACTGTAGAAGTCCCTTCATTAATGCAGCTAAGTGAGATTTTTTTTGCACCCAGGAAACTAATGCTCATTTGTATTTGTACACCTGGATGAATAGTCAAGCGAGGATGAAAAGTTAGTTTTGCATTTTCATTTTTTAATGGACAGTGTTTTTCCTATTTATGTTATATTGCACAAGTAAACACTCTGAAAATATTAAAATCTGTCCCTTAAGTATATCCAAATGGACAATGAACATATGATACACGTTCAAATCAAAATCAGGGAAGTGCTAATTACAGCCATCAGTAGAATGGCTTAAATGAAAAAAATAGATAATGTCAAATATGTGATGACATTGTGGTAACTGCTGGTGGGAGTGTAAGCTAACACAATGTCATTTTGGAAAACAGTTTGTCAGTGTCTAATAACACCAAACATATACATTCTCTAGGACCCAGCAATTGTGCTGTAGGTATACTCATTAGAAATGAACATACATGTGCACCAAAAGACATAAGTCACAATGCTCATTCACAGCAGAACTATCTGTAACAGCCAAAACAAATGAGCCAAATTACCAGAAATAGTAAAATGAATTGTGGTTTTTTCATATCATGGAAATGAAAATCTTGAAAACAATAAAAATGCATGATCCACAAGCACATTCAACCTTGTAAATGTTGCAAATATGATGTTAAGTGAAAGAAGCCATACCCCCAAAGTGCAAACATAGAAAAATTAATCTATGTTGTTAGAAGTATATAGTTACTTGGACTGGAGGTTAGTGTCTGAAGGAGTTTGAGGGATATCTTGTGGACTGAAATGTTATAATTCTTGATCTGGGTGTGGTTTACAAGAGTGCTCAGTTTGAGAAATTCAGCAAACTATTGTACTGTTGACATGTATACTCATTTTGATACTTCAATAAAACCTTTTTTTCTCCTTCAAATCTATACTCCAGCAAACACTTGAATCAATATAACATTAGTTCTAACAAGTGATGGGGTTCAGGTCATGCTAACCCAAAATATGGCACCTTGGTTTCTTGAATATTTTAAGCTGAAGGAGTTCAAGAAAACAGCAGAAACAGGATGGTCACTGTGACCACCCCACCCTCCTCCCATGACAAGGTGATGAAACCCTTACATAAGAGGTGTCCTCCCCATGCCTGGACGAAAGAGCCTCGTTACCTCTGAAGACAAAGGGATATTGAGAAGAATCTAAACACACAAGCCTTGCTAGGTCTCCCTCAATTTACTATGTTAAACCTCTTACTCTTTAACCTGTCATATTCCTCCATGGCTGCCCACTCTTCATCAAATCTCAGATAAAAATACTCAGGTCTACCTGTTTCTTTAGGTCTTCATTACCTAAAGTTTCCTGTGTCACATAAAACATATTAAATAAATTTGCATGCTTTTCTCCTGTTCATCTGTCTCTGTCAGTTTAATTTTCATGCCTAGGCAGACACGCAAAAATGGTCAAGAAAAGTGTTTTTCTCCCTTACATTGGCAAATTACTTACAAACAAAAGCATCAAATAGTTTCCATGACAAATATCTGGATATTTCAAATCTCTTGGTAAGTGTTGCTGCAAGCAAATGGCTGTGCTGGAACCAGTTTGTTATTGGGAAACTATCTAGTCTCAACATGTTTGTGCTTTCTATTAATTCTAGATGTATACTGCCAGAATAAATGGACTCATTTGCACAGCAGATGTACCTGTACAATTTCTGCTATGTTTATTACATACAAATTAGTAAAGATAAGGGCCCATACACCTATTTTTTGAAGAAGTGTTGAGTGTTTGGTTAAAATATCTAGAATATTTCTGCCAGAGTTGAGTCATCACTTGGACAGGAAGAAGTCTAAGAGAGGTTGTGTTGGGCTCAGAATGAGGGATAGGAAGTCATATTGAGGTTGCAACAGTGATATGATTATGTTCCCAATAGCAGGGAAGCCAGGGTATAGAGGTAGCCACTGAGACATATAATCTTGTCAAAGACAACTCTTAGAAATTTTTAATCCAAGTCAAGTCATCTACATGCCAGCCATGTCAGGCCTCAGAACCAGGGAAGGAAGAAAGGGAGAAGCCAACTTGGTTCAGAAGAAAGCAGGAACTATGCAGCTTCTATATAAAGACCAGGAGATTATTGCAACCACAGGCATATGCCAACTTACTTTGGGGTATACTTTTTATAAGGATGGAAGCAGAGCCACACAGTAGCTATGTCAAAGAGAGAGGTCACAGCTGTGGAAATGGGATGCAACAGTTCATTGGAAGAACACTTCCAACAACCACTTTAATTAGAGCATTAATTAGTGATAGGGCCTCATTTTATCTCCCCTGCCCCAAATATTGGTGTAGTTTTCCCACACTCCCATTTACAAGAGGACAAAGGCAAGGTAAGCAAAACAAAGCAAGAGAGGGAGAACAAGAAGAATATATTGGAGAACGTAATTGCATTTTCACTGAATAAAAATTAAGGAAAATGTTTGCCTGCTAAATAATCTCAATAATTTAAGTGTAATGAGAAAGAGTAGTGTGAACACAAGTGGCTAATTATTATTTTAATTTTTAGTCAGCAAGAAAGGGAGGGAGAAAAGAGAAATAGTCACAAAAATCTACAATTGTTATATGGGTCATTTTATTAGATGTTAATCTAGAAAATAATGAGTATAAATTCAGTCATCCTTTAAATCCATTTGGGACACTGTGACAACCTGTTTAGGATACCAAAAATCAGTTGGGAGTATGGATACTCAACAGCTAGGCCATGGTGCAGAAATTTTTATTGAAAGAAAAAATTGAGATTCTGATTGATTATATATAAATGACTTCACCAAAAAACAGACATTTGAACTATTTGGAAGTAAGTGACAGCATTTGCATAGGCATAAACATATGAATTTAAGCGGCTTAAACCTTTAATTGAACATTTACAAATCATATTTTATATCCCACTTTCTAACTGAAACTCGAAACTTTTATTTCCTCCCTTTACATTTGGTATCAGGGATTGCTCATTCACTAAATTTGCAGAGATGTGTCTGAGGTTGTTAGAAGGGTATTAAAACCATGTGGCACCAAAGTGACCTTAAGCATTCTTGTTTGACTAAATTTCTGAAGACAAAGAAGGAGGAAAGATAATATCGTCGTTTTTTTTTTTTGTTTTTTTTTTCAGTTTAATTTGCTGACTGCTAGCGATTACTGCCAGGAAACTGTTATATTGTTCTCAGGAAACGTGACAGAGTGTGACTCAAACATCAGCCTCCTACATGGGGCACTTGAGACTTTGCTTCCAGACACAAGAGACAGAGAGTGGACCAATTGAGTTGTTCAGAATCTCTGACATTCAAATTCTCCAAAACTATTTTCTGAAGACAGACTTTCTTTTGTAGCAAAGAAAAAGTCAGAAAGCTAGGGGTTTAAAACAATTTTGAAAATAAAATACACTCATAGTGATGTTATATATGATTCTTATTGTACTTTTATTATTTTTATGCGCTCCCCACTATTTTTTCTTGTCCAATTTCTTAAAATGCGTGTTTTTGGTAATTTTGGCATGTACTTAATTCTATAGTTGTTTTTCCTTTCCCCAAAGCATTTCTTACATAGCTGAGTATGATAGCACAGGTGGCTAGATACTAATAAAGGAAGGAAGCAAAGGGAATAAAACATTAAGAAGCCTAATCTACTAGGGAACTGAATCAGACAATAAGCCTGATTAAGTCTGGAAGTTACAGCTTCCAACAGCCCAGGGGATCACAGCATTGCTCCACCTAGAAGGTTAGGGTCCCTACGCCCTCCTCCACTCATATAGGGAGAAAGGGCTAACTTTCCAATCTCCCCAGGGTACAACCAGTCCACCTGTCCACCCTGCAACATACACACTCAGTGAGGGACTATTAAAACAATAAAATGGAAATTCCTCTGCTGGGCACGCACCCAGTAGAAGCCAAGATGGCCAGCGGAATGTCCTTCTACTATAAGGCATGTACAGTAAAAACCTAGATGGCAATCATAAGGGGTCAAACCTAGCTGGGAAAATAATTGGACTGGAAAAGGGGCACAAAACCTTGGAAGATCTAGGAAATGGGTTGGTTATGGGGAGGGCCCAACACAAGCCTGTGAAGGACTGCAAAATTGATTGGTAAGTTTAAAAGAACACCTGGTCCTTCCCAAGCTGGGGATAATATGATCCAAGTTCTTTCTGTCTCTTGCCTGGGAATACACATTCGTGCAATCATGTGTTCTCTCTCCACAGCAGCCATGTGGACCTAGCAGCTACCTAGGGCCCAGCAACCACATGGACTGCAAACAGGAGCTCTGAGTGTAAGCCTGGATGTAATAATGCAGAGTAGCCAGAGTGAGGCCAGGAGAAAAGACTACCATAGCTGGATAGGGACAGAGGCTGAATTGGACTAGGCTTTGATATGGACTAAACATGGGTGTCCAAGCATCTTGCGGGCCACATGCACCCTAGGATGGCTGTGAATGCAGCCCAACACAAAATCATAAATTTACTTAAAACATTTTGAGATTTTTTTGTGTGCGATTATGTGTCTCAATGTATTTAATGTGTGGCCCAAGACAACTCTTCTTCTTCTCTGGCTCAGAAATTTTGGACTTTGGCCTTTCTCCTGGGCTTGAGGAAGACAAAGCTAGACATTTTTCCCACAATGGATGGATGGAGATGAAACAGCGGGAACCTGGGGTTAGTCTTTTACTTCTGTCCTAAATCTCATCATAACACCTCAACATCCCATGTGTGGGTCCCTGGAAATATTTTTCTCACAACTCTATGAAAGGACCCAATTTCCACTTGCAACACATAGTCATTATAGCCATTATTTTAAATGGTTGTGTAAAACTCTCTTAAGTGGGATACTAGAATTTATTGCATTGGTGTTCCATTTAGGGCATAGTTTTTGATCTGCCCCAGTCTCTACTAGAGAACTTTAGTATAGTTGGCCAGAGGGAAACACATTTCAAAGAATAGTTCTCATTGGAACCAGCTGGATTTATCCCTCCCCTCAAAGGACTGGTGAGCACTGAATGGGGTGAGTGGTAAAACCCTTAAAGGGCTTTTATGACAATAAAACAAGGGATGAGTGTTCAGCTCAGAGAAATACCAATTTTCCCTTCATGCTAATTAATGAGAATATTTGATATGCAAATAAGCCTATTTTATTTCTTTAGTTAATAGACTTTATTTTTTAGAGTAGTTATAAGTTCACAGCAAAATTAAACAGAAGGTACAGAGATTTTTCCATATATTCCCTACTCTCACACATGTATAGACTCATACATTATTGGAATCCCCACCAGGATAGTACACTTATTAAAACTGATGAATCTACATTCACACATCATTATCATCCAGAGTCCACAATTTACATTGGGAATCACTCTTGGTGCTGTACATTCTATGGCTTTAGACAAATTTATACTAATATAGATCTACCATTAAAGTATCATATAGAGAATTCCACTACTAATGCTAAAAATCCCCTGTGCTCTACCCATTCATCCTTCCTTCCCTCCAACCCCTAGCAACCATCATCTCTTAACTATCTCCATCAGTTTTCCTTTCCCGGAACATTATATAGTTACAATCAAACAGTATGTAGCCCTTTCAGATTGGCTTCTTTCCCCTAGTAATTTCTTTTTTACCTGTCTTTTCATGACTGGGTAGCTTTCTTTCTTTCTTTCTTTCTTTCTTTCTTTCTTTCTTTCTTTCTTTCTTTCTTTCTTCCTTTCTTTCTTCTAAATAATATTCCATTGTTTGGATATACCACAGTTTATTTACCCATTCAATTGATTTAACCATTCAAAATAGAGGACATCTTGGTTGCACCTGAGTTTTAATACTATGAATAAAGCTGCTATCAATACCCATGTTAAGGTTTTGGGGGGACCTGTTTTCAGTTCTTGGGTAAATACCAAGAAGTGTGATTGCTGGGTCATATGGTAAGTGTTCGTTTAGTTTTTTAAAAACTTCCAAACTATCCTCCAAAGGGCTGTACCATTTTGCATTCCCATCAGCAATGAAGGAGAGCTCCTGTTGCTCCACATCCTCACTAGCATTTGTTGTTGTCAGTGTTCTAAATTGTGGTCATTTTCATGGTTGTGAAATGATATCTTGTTTTTTTAAAATTTTCATTTCCCTGATGATATATCTTATAGAGCATCTTTGCATACACTCATTTGCCATCTATATACCTTCTTTGGTGGGGTGATTTTTTTTTTTTTTGAGACAGAGAGAGGAGAAGGCAGAGAGGGAGAGAGAGAGATTTGTTATTCCACTTATTTATGCATTTATTGGTTGATTCTTTTATGTACCCTAATCAAGAATCTAACCCACAACCATGGCATATCAGACAATGCTGTAATAAACTGAGCTACCTGCCCAGGGCCAGCCTGACTTTTAAAGTCTTTGGCTATGGTGGACTATAACCACCAAATGCAAACAAGCTTTTATGGGATATGTTCTTGTGTGAAGGAGCCCTTAACTCTTTCTCAATTCCTCTTCTGGCCAACTGTCAGAAGTTTATTACATTATTACTACCCCTAAGATGAGCACACTCAGATATTCACATCAAAGATAGAGATTAAGCCCTGGCCCACATGGCTCAGTTGGTTGGACATCATCCCACAAAGCCAAAGGTCACTGGTTCTATTTCCCAGTGGGGTACAGCAGATTTGGTCCCCCATCAGGGCTTGTGTGAGAAGCAAATGATCGGTTGATGTTTCTCTACCACATTCACATTTCTCTCCACCTTTCTCCCTCCCTTCCCCTCTAAATAAATAAATAAATAAATATTCTTTAAAGGATGGAGATTAAGTTATTCCTGCATCTGAAAAGGAATTTATATCACAAAATTCCTCTGTCAAAAACCCACAGTAGCTTGTTTCTCACCACCTCAGCCTCTAGCTACACCTCTAATGAATCAGGCACATGTCGCATCAGGGCTTTTGCACAT
Organism: Anoura caudifer; assembly: GCA_004027475.1. NCBI lineage: Eukaryota > Metazoa > Chordata > Mammalia > Chiroptera > Phyllostomidae > Anoura > Anoura caudifer. Next base: position 19,491 of record PVKU01006425.1, read on the forward strand.
GAAAATCCACTGCGGTCTTCTCCATGATTTGCAGTATTTTCTTTCCTGCATAGCTTTTTAACATTCATTTCTTGTCCAGCAAGTTTGTACATATTAAGTCACTAGATTTTATACTGTAGTGTGTTTCAATTCACATATTTTGCCCCTTCCTCCTCTTACTCCATTTTACCTTCTTCTTTCCTCCCATTATTTTCATTTCAACTTTTGTTTTCTCTGTTGCTACAACTTGTTTCCATTCCACACTCATACTATTTCTCCCTGGTCCAGACTCACAAAACCAATTTTCTTGTCAATGGTCATCTCACATCCTTTCCCCCAACTCTTCAAAGACCCGCATTCTCTCTCCACCTTTAGCAATCTTTCCTAGTTGGTTGTGAGTAGGGTAGTTGTTGCATTTTTGGTCAATTTTATCTCTAGAGCTTCTCTACTTTTGTATTTCAAATATCAAGTTTTACTGGTCTCCTCTCCTACTCTTTTTTATCTCAAATTTTTAATTTTGCCATCTTAGCCTGTTTTTTCTTTTTTTCTCATTCTTCTATTTCTCTTTCATTCTGCCCTTTTATTTTTCTTTATTCCCTCTTTTTTCCCATTTTCCCTACATTTCAAATTTTAATTTTTCCATCTTAGCTTGTGTTTTGTTCCTCACCCTTAGTATTCCCTCTCCCTCTATCATTTCAAAATCACTTCCCATTCCTCTAAACAAATCTCTTAGACTGTTCTTTGTTTCTTTTTTGCCTCTTATTCCCATACCACCTATACTAACTTTTGCTCATTTGTTGTTGATCTTTCCCTCTAATTTGTCTCCTATACTTTTATTATTAAATGTTTACTATTTTTCCTTCCTTTTTATTTCTCTCTCGCATTCTATTTTATTTTATATTATTTTAATTTTTGTTTAAACTTAATACTATATGCTTCACTTGTCATTCTCCATTTCACATTTTTTATTCCCTTTTTTATTCATGATGTAGATTTTGCTTTTTCTCTTCACATTGCTCCAGCTCCCAACTCTTATTAGTGCTCCTTCCTATGAAATCATTTTTTCTTTCAGTAGGTCATCTGATATCCACTCTCCTTTCTTATAATAGTCTTAATCTCTTTCCACCCTTACTAATACTAGTTTACTTGCTGTTGATAGTGGGAATGTGGGGGTGGGTATCTTTGTGGGTGTGGGTTTGTTTCCTGGGCTGTAGAACTGAGCCCACTGGTGATGCTCACTATGGTGAGCCCCATAGTGATGATCAGCACAATGACATATCCATTATGGGTTTTTCTCCTTCCAGATCACCATCCCCCACTCCAGTTTTCTGGAATCACTTCAGAAATAAATTTCTGACACTCACATGCTTGTTGCAGGCTCTGCTTTGAGGATTACCAAATCAAGGTTTCCAGTCTTCTCTCCCCAGTAAATAGCACCACTCCCCTGGTGCCTGGTTGTTCAAGACAAAAATTATACTTCACTCTCCTCTTTTGGTATCATATCTCATTGTATCCATTGGCAACTTCTCTTTCTCTCCATGACTACATCCATGCTTCTTGTGTCCCTCACTTGAACTTCTAAAACAGCCTCTTCACTAGTCTCCCTGTCTCCAGCTTTTAGAATAATCTTTTAAGATTTTAATCATGCCACAGTGCTGCTCCTCTGAAAACCTGTAGGGCTAATAATAACAAGAGCATCTGCAGAGCATTTCTAGTTGCTCTAATCAGTTCTGAGGATGGTGGGTATATTAAACTCATTTAAACCTCACATAAATACCCTGGGAGGTAGGGACTAATACTATCATTCTTTGACACAGAAAGGAAATTGAAGTACATAGGAGTTAAACAATTTGGCACTCTTTTTGGCACCTGGTGTGGCAACTTCCACTTTCTTTTAAATCTTCAGACAGTTGATGACAACTTTTTTATGTAGCTGGATTGCTAGTGAAAATAACTTTCTTCTCAAGTTTTCTATATGATATAATCTGAAGGGAAGAAAAAATTACTTTAAATTTATAAGTCCATATCAAATTAAGCAGAACCCAAGGGGAAACTGCAGATTAAGATAAGAGGATCTAACTGTATTATAAATGTATGCAATAATGTAAGTCAGTATGGAAAAGATGTTGACTTAAGAAACTTTGAAAGTGAATGGAGTCTGTTAGTCTAAAGGCAAAAGGAGCCCTGACAGGTGTGGCTCAGTGTGTTGGGTGTCATCCTGCAAAGTGAAAGGTTGCTGGTTTGATTCCCAGTCAGGGCACATGCGTAGGTTGCAGGTTTGATTCCTGCAGTTGGGGTGCATCCAGAGAAGCAATCCATTGATGTTTCTCTCTCACATCAGTGCTTATTCCTCCCACTTTCCTTCCTTTACCTCCTCTCTAAAAAATAAATAAGTAAATAAAGGCAAAAGGAACTGTGTATGACCATTGTACTCAAGTTCATAAACTTGTTTTCCATAAGGGTATGTATTAATGAATCTGCTACTTCTATAAGTACATATAGAACTGAACAATTAAGTTAATACTTTTGATGACAATGGTGGAAACCAGGTTTCTCATTGTTCATCTGGAAATTTACATATAAGCAAGGGGCAGAGGTTAGAATAATTTACATAAGCAATTTCAACCTTTTTCATCTCATGGCACATATAAACTAATTACTATAATTCTGCAGCACACCAAAAAAATATGTTTTGCCAATCTGACAGAGAAAAAGGTATAATTTTGGTGGATTTAAAAATAATAAAAGTGGAGAGCAGCAAGATGATGGAGGAGTGAGTGGAAACCACACTAACCCACTCCCAAGACCAATCTGGAATTACAACTAAACTATGGAGAAATTACCCAGAACAAACAACTAAACAATAGTGATAGAGAAGCCTTATAACCTTGGACATACAAAAGAACCAGCTTTGGCACAACTTGTCTGCACCTCCACAACAGGATGCAAGACATGGTGGGTGGAGTGATGCTCAGTCAGCCAGCTAGAGGGAAGGACCCACCAAAGAATGACTCAACAACAATCAAACCCCAAATACATCCAGAGAGCCAACATAAATGGCATCCCAATAGCAGCAAGTTCAGGGGATCAAGGAGACTGCAACACTGAATCTAACAGGTCTCCTGCCATAGAAGTTCACACCACAAACTCAGGGAGTCAGAACAAATCAATTTAAGAAGCAAAGGATAACAAGAAGAGTCTCACAAACAATGGAAAGATGAAGAAAAAAACAACAAATAAAAGGAAAGGAGGAAGCCTCAGAAAGAATGTTAAATGAAATAGAGGCAAGCAAACTATCAGATACTGAGTCAAATAAATGGTATAAGGAAGCTCAATTAGCTCACTGAGAATTACCAAAATCTACAGGGAAACTACAATGAACTCACTGCAAACTATATCAACATGAAAAAGGAAATAGAAACTATCAACAAGGGCCAAGAGGAAATGAAGAACACAATTTCTGAAGTGAAGAACACAATAGAAGGAATCAAAAGCAGGCTCACTGAAGCAGAGGATCAGATCAGTGAGCAGGAGGACGAGATACAAAAAATAAAAACACCCAGAAAGAGCAAGAAAAGGAAAAAAGATGCAGAAGGAATGAAGAGATGTTAAGGGAACTACAGGACAACATGAAACATTGTAACATCTGTATAATAGGGATACCAAAAGAAGAAGAAGGAGAAGAGCAAGGGATAGAAAACCTGTTTGAAAAAGTAATGATGGAAAACTTCTCTAATTTGATGACAGAAAAAGTCACACAAATCCAAGAAGCATAGAGGGTCTCAATCAAGAGGAATCCAAAGAGACACACTCCCAGATATATCATAATTAGGGTGGCAAAATTCTAAGACAAAGAGAGAATCTTAAAAGCAGCAAGAGAGAAACAGGAAGTAACATGAAAGGGAACCCTGATAAGGCTAACAGCTGACTTCTCAATGGAAACACCATAAGCCAGAAGTCAATGGGAAGAAATATTCCAAGTAATGAAAAGCAAAGGCCTCCAACCAAGACTACTCAATCCAGCAAGGCTCTCAGTTGAAATGGAAGTCAAAATAAGGAGCTTCTCAGACAAAAGTGTGCTAAAAGAATACAACTCCACCAAACCAGCACCAAGATATTCTAAAGGGACTGCTTTAACAAGGGAAAGAAAAAGACTGACTGAGAAAGGAACACAGGTACAAAGGAAGTAAAATGGCAATGAATAAGTACCTACCAATAATAACCTTAAATGTAAATGGATTAAATATTCCAATCAAAAATGTAGAGTAACTGAATGGATAAGAAATCATGACCCACACATATGCTGCCTACAAGAGACCCACCTCAGAAAAAAAGACCTATACAGACTGAAAGTTAAGTGTTGGAAAAAAATATTCCAAGCAAATGGACAGGGAAAGAAAGCCAGGGTAGCAATACTCATATCAGTCAAAATAGACTTGAAAACAAGGGCCATAAAAAGACACCCAGAAGGACACTTCATAATACTCAAGGGAAGAATCCATTAAGAACACATAAACATTGTAAACATATATGCACCCAACATGGGAGCACCAAAATATATAAGGAAAATCTTGGAGAACTTCAGGAAAGATATAGGCAGCAACACAATTGTAGTAGGGGATTTTAACACCCCACTGTCAAAAATGGACACTTCTTCCAAACAAAATATCAACAAAGATGTGGCATTGAACAATGCCCTCGATCAAATGGACTTAACTGATATACATAGAGCCTTTCATCCCAAAGAAGCAAAATACATACTCTTTTCAAATGCACATGAAACATTTTCAAAGATAGGCTACATATAGGACATAAAATAAGCCTCAAAAAATTCAAGAAAATTGAAATCATAAAAAGCATCTTCTCAGACCACAAGGGCCTGAAACTAGAAACAAACCTCAAGGGAAAAACTCAAAAACACTCAAACTGATGGAGATTGAATAGCATGCTATTAAACAATGAATGGGTTAAGAATGATATCAAGGAAGAAATCAAAAAGTTTCTGAAAAAAATAAAAATGAACTTACACCAGTCCAAAGGTTATGGGATATAGCAAAGACAGCCCTGAGAGGGAAGTTCATAGCAATACAGGCCTACCTAAAAAAGATAGAAACATATCAATGAAACAACCTTACCCTACATTTACAGGAACTGGAGGAACAACAACAAAGACAGCCCATAGCAAGTAGAAGGAAGGAAATAACTAAGATCAGAGCAGAATTAAATGACATAGAGACTAAAAGAACAATGCTAAGGATCAATGAATCCAGGAGCTGGTTCTTTAGAAAGATAAACAAAATTGACAAGCCTTTAAGCAGGCCCATCAAGAAAAAAAGAGAGAGGACCTAGATAAACACAATCAGAAATGAAAGAGGAGAGATTACAAGTGATACCACAGAAACACAAAGGATTGTAAGAAATTACTAAGAAGAACTATATGCCAAGCAATTTGAAAACCTAGGTGAAATGGACAAATTTCTAGAAGAATATGATCTTCCAAATCTTAATGAAGAAGAAGGAGAAAGCCTGAACAGATCAATAACAGCTCACAAAATTGAAGCAGTAATAAGAAAATCTCTCAGCACACAAAAGACCAGGATCAGATGGTTTCACAGGAGAATTCTACAAAGCATTTAAGGAAGAGGCAGCCCCTATCCTTCACATACTATTCCAAAAAATCAAAAAAGATGGAAGACTCCTAAACTCTTATTATGAAGCCAGCATAATCTTAATCCCCAAACCAGATAAAGACACAGCAAAGAAAGAAAACTACAGGCCAATGTCACTGATGAACACAGATGCTAAAATCCTCAACAAAATATTGGCAAACTGCATCCAGTAACACAGTACAAATATCACACATGATGAAGTGAGATTCATCCCAGGGATACATGGATGATACAATATTCACAAATCAATAAACATAATACATCACATAAACAAATGGAAAGACAAAAAATCACATGATCTTATCAATAGATGTGGGAAAAGCCTTTGATAAGGTACAGCACCCATTTATGATAAAAACACTCAGTAAAGTTGGAATGGTGGGAGCATTCTGCAACATACTGCAGACCATATACAAGAGACTTACAGCCAACATCATACTCAATGGGGGAAAAATAAAAACTTTCCCACTAAGATTAGGAGCAAGACAAGGGTGTCTGCTTTCACCACTTCTATTCGCCATAGTACTGGAAGTACTAGCCACAACAATTGGACAAGAAAAAGAAATATAAGGCATCCAAATAGGAAAAGAGGAAGCAAAAGTGTCATTTTTTTGCAGATGACATGATAGTGTGCATAGATATTCCTATAGACTCCACCAAAATACTACTCAACCTAATAAGTAAATTTGGCAAAACAGCAAGATATAAACTCAATATTCAGAAATAATAGGCATTTTTGTACACCAACTATGACATATCAGAAACAGAAATCAGGAAAATATCCCATTTGTAATAGCAACAAGAAAAATAAAGTACCTAGAATAAAGTACCTTGGAATAAACAAGTGGGTAAAAGACCTGTACTCAGAAAACTACCCAACACTGATGAAGGAAATTAAGGAAGACACAAACAAATGGAAGCAGGTACCATGTTCATGGATTGGATGAGTTAACATCATCAAAATGACCATATTACCCAAAGCAATTTATAGGTTCAATGCAATCCCTATTGAAATACCAATGACATATTTTACAGATATGAACAAACATTTCAAAAATTTATATGGAAGCACAAATGACCCTCAATAGCCACAACAATTTTGAGAAAGAAGAACAAAGTATGACAGATCACAATGCCTGATATCAAACTGTATTATAAGGCCACTGTATTCAAAACACCCTGGTACTAGCATAAAAACAGACAGTTAGACCAATGGAACAGATAGAGAGCCCATAAATAAACCCAAGTCTCTATGGTCAATTCATATTCAACAAAGAAACATAAAATGGAGTAAAAATAACATCTTCAACAAATGCTGTTGGGAGATTTGGACAGTTACATGCAAAAAAAAATGAAACTTGATCACCAACCTACATCATACACAAAAATAAATTCAAGGTGCATAAAAGACTGAAATATAACTCATGACATCATAAAAGTCCTAGAGGAAAACATAGGCAAGGAAATCTCAGATATTCCATGCAGCAATATTTTCACCAATAGGCACTATGCGCCTTGTCCCCTAGAGCAAGGCACCTAGAGGAAAAAAATCAAAAAACAAATGGGATCTCATCAAAATGAAAAGCTTCAAACAGGAAAAAAAAAAAAACAAAACAGCATTAAAGTGAAAAGAAACCAACCGTATAGAAAAACAGATTTGCCAATTTTACCTTGGACAAGGGTTTGATCTTCGAAACATATAAAGAATTCACACGACTGCACTCCAGGAAGACAAACAACCCAATTGAAAAATGGGCAAAAGGACTTCCAGCCAAGATGGGGGCATAGGTGGATTCACTGTGCCTCCTTACACAACCAAAAATAAGGACAACAAAGATTTAGAAACAAGAAAACAACCAGAACTGGTAGAAAATTGAACTGTATGGAAGTCCAACAACCATTCATCCAGACTCATAAGAGGGACAGAGTCGCAGCAGGAAAAAGTGGAGGTTAGCACACCCTGGCACGCAGGCAGCAGCAGCTGGCAGACCCCAGGTGCACAGGTGGTGGCTAACAGACCCCGGCACGGGGTGGCAATGGTGCAGACTCAGTGAGGCTGTGCAAGGCAGTTGGCTGACTAGGTGGTCCCACGTTTGCATGTAGATAATCCAGCTGAAGGGGCAGAGGCAGGAGGGACTGGAATCTGAGAGAGTGAGGAGCAAGCACCATTGTTCCCTCTCAAACCCCACCCCCACATACAGCGTCACTACCCAGCTACTGGGCTACTCTGCCTGGGGAACACCTAAGGCCCCACCCCTCACTTCATAACAGCTGCAACCAGACCAAAAAAAGAACCCCCAAAATGGCTCAAATGGGAGAACAAATCAAAGCCCCAGAGCCAATTCATCTAAGCGACCAAGAGATAGCCAACCTGTCAGATGCACAGATCAAAGCCCTGGTGATCAGGATGCTCACAGAATTGGTTGGTTTTGCTCACAAATTAGATGAACAAATGAAGCCTACAATAAGTGAAATGAAGGAAAACACATAGGGAACCAATAGAGATGGGAGGAAAACTGGGACTCAAATCAATGGAGTGGACCAGAAGGAAGAAAGAAACAACCAAACAGAAAACAAGGAAGAAACAGGAACTCAAAAAAATGAGGAGAGACTTAGGAACCTCCAAGACATCTTTAAACATCCCAACATCCGAATTATAGGGGTATCAGAAGGGGAAGAAGAAAAGCAACAAATGGAAAACTTATTTGAACAAATAATAAAGGAGAACTCCTCTGATCTGGCAAAGGAAATAGACATCCAGGAAGTCCAGGAAGCTCAGAGAGTCCCAAAGAAGGTGGACCCAAGGAGGAACACACCAAGGCACATCATAATTACATTACCTGAGATTAAAATGAAGGAGAGAATTCTAGAAGCAGCAAGGGATAAGGGCACAGTCACCTACAAAGGAGTTCCCATCAGACTGTCAGCTGATTTCTCAAAAGAGACCTTCCAGGCAAGAAGGTGCTGGAAAGAAGTATTCCAAGTCATGAAAGTCAAGGACCTACATCCAAGATTGCTCTATCCAGCAAAGCTGTCATTTACAATGGAAGGGAAGATAAAGTGTTTCTCAGATAAGGTCAAGTTAAAGGAGTTCATCATCACCAAGCCCTTATATGAAATGTTAAAGGGACTTATCCAAAAAAAAAGAAGATAAAAAATATGAACAGTAAAAAGACAGAAACTCACAGATATTAACAACCACAGCTAAAACAAAAGCAAACTAAGCAAACAAGTAGAACAGGAACAGAAACACAGAAATGGAGATCACATGGAGAGTTAGCAACAGGGAAGTGGGAGGAGGAGAGAGGGGGAAAAGGTACAGAGAATAAGTAGCATACATGGTAGGTAGAAAATAGTGGGAGGGCAAGAATAGTGTGGGAAATGTAAAAGCTAAAGAACTTATGACACATGGACATGAACTAAAGGGGGGGATGTGGGTGGGAGGGGTTGTGCAGGGTGGAGGGGAATGAAGGGGGAGAAATAGGAGAACTGTAATAGCATAATCAATAAAATATATTAAAAGAAAAAAAGAAAAATGGGCAAAAGACTTGAACAGACATATAGAGGACCCAGAGACATATGAAAAGGTGCTCAGCATCACTAGCCATCAGAGAGATGCAAATTAAAACCGCAATGAGATACCTCACTTCATACCTGTGAGAATGGCATCATGAAGAAATCAACAAACAACAAAGGATGTGAAGAAAAGGGAACCCTAGTGCACTGTTGGTGAGAGTGCAAACTGGTGCAGCCACTGTGGAAAACAGTATGGAATTTTCTCAGAAAACTAAAAATGAAACTGCCTTTTGACCCAGCAATTCCACTGCTAGGGTTATATCCTAAGAACCCTGAAACACCAATCTAAAAGAACCTATGTACTCCAGTGTTCATAGCAGCACAATTTACAATAGCCAAGTGGTGGAAGCAACCTAAGTGCTCATCTGTAAATGAATGGATCAAAAAACTGTCATAGATTTACATGATGGAATGCTACAAAGGAAAAAGAAAAAAAGAACTCCTACCCTTTGGGACAGCATGGATGGAACTGGAGAACATTATGCTAATGAAATAAGCCAGGTGATAAAAGACAAATACCATATGATCTCACCTGTAAGTGGAATGTAATCAATAAAACAAACAAGCAAGCAAAATATAACTAGACACATTACTGACAGTAAGCAGAGGGGAGGTGGGAGGAGGTATTGTGGGTATAAAGCGGGAAGGCTTTTCAGGAACATCTATAAAGCATCATGTACAAAATTAAAGGGGGGTATGATCAAGGGTGGGAAGTGGGGATGGCTGGGGTGTGGGGAGTGGTGGGGGAAAATGTAGGCAACTGTACTTCAACAATAATAAAAAAATTAAAAAATAATAGTAATTACCTTTCTTTTTGTCCAAAACAACTTTTAAAAGAATCAGGTGTCTGTACTTGCATCTAAGGATTTCTGGTACCAAGAATTAACCAGTCAGATGCAACCTTGTTATGTGACATGACCAATAAGATGCAACTCTGTTATATGACCTATGTTCTTATGGTTCAAAACAGGGCTTTCACACTAGACAGCTATTGTTGTGTTAGCTGTTGTCATTTTTTATTTGACATTCTCAAGGAAAAGAGGTCAGTGCCCCTGACTAAATAGTCAGGTATTGCATGTTTTGAAAATTCTTACGGCATACCAGTTGAAAATTGCTGATTTATATGATAATGGATTAGAGTTAGAGATATCAATAAGAACTCATGTTTAACTCAATATAAATACAGATGTTCCATATAGAAATATTTATAGATATGCGTATGTGTATAGATGTGTTGTGTGTATCTTTGTTTCTAATACCATTTTCCATTAAAGAGGACCAGAGCTCCTTAGAGAAATAGCTCATTTTACAACTGGGATAGGAAATATATGAGATAACTCTGAAATGTCTTGCAGTGTTATAATATTAGGCAGCACTAAAAAATATAACACACTGATTGATGGGGCATGTCAAAGGACCAGAGGAGCCAGGTGAAAAAGCTCCCCATGGCTAAATTTAGAAGAATGTGAGCAACAAGATAAATGAAATAGTATTAAATAAAGTAGTATCAACATAGAAAATAAATAAAAGAGTTAACCTAGTTCCATAATCAACAAAGATCAAATTTACTGTGAGAAAACTAATTCTGACATTTGATTTGCAATAAGGAGAGTTTTTTACCCAACTCCCATCCCTATAAGAACCTGAGAAACAAGAGTTCTGAAGTTTGTTTTGGAACTTCTCTGTATAAACTCAAAGAAAAAATACTGAAAAAATTAAGTCTATGAGTAAGCTTCCTCAGTATAACTTTAGGGTAAAACAGTTTGAGAATAACTTCTGGCTTACCTTAACTAAATCCTTCTGCACGTGTTGAAGTTACCGGTGGACTTTCTTTTTCACATCCCAAAGACCTTATTGAGGCAAAATTCATTATCATAATTATGGAAAATACATTTAATTGATTCAGGGAAGCAATTGGATTTCCACTCGCTTTGAATTGCTCCTCATAGATAATCTTGTGATAGGAAGAATCTGACCAGTCAGTGTGTGTTTATGGTCCCACCAACATCTCAGACAGTTGCTGGAATCTCATAGTGCAGCAGACAGGTCAGCCCTGTATAGTGTGAAGCAGGATGACATACTTCCTCCCACTTTCTTAGCAAGCTTAAAGCCTCATTAGAGTACCCTGATTTTTTTAGGCCTATTGAAGTATAATTGACAAATAAAATTCCAAGAAATTTAAAGTGTACATTGTGGTGATTTGATATACATATACTTTGTGAAAGGATTCCTAACATCTAGTTAATCAACACATCCATCACCTTATATATCTTTTTTTTGTTTTGTTAGACAGTTTAAGTCCTACTCTCTGATAAACTTTCAATTATATAATTCATATTATCAAGCATAGTCACCACGTTATACATTAGATACTTAGACCTTACTCATCTCATAGCTAAAAGTTTGTACCCTTTCCACAGCCTCTTCTTTTACCCCCACCCTCCATACCCTCATTTAAAAAAAATGTCAGGGTTGACTTTTAGATGAATAGTGTTACAAACTTTTAAAATAATGGTTTTATTTTCTATTGCCTTTTTGGCACCAATCATTATAGATTTAGTTTCAGCCTGCATGAAGAGGAATTTGGTTTCAGCTGAGAGCTCCACCCTGGTGCCCTCAAGCCCTTTATATTTTCAAACATGTCTACTTCTGGAGTGCTTTTGCTGCCCACAGCCAGAAAGTGAGTCTCTGTCCTACTGTCCCTAAGCTTCAGAACTCATTTTGCCTGTGGCACAGAGAACAGATGTGTCTGTGACTCAGAGATTGGGGGTGGGTACAGATTCATTGGTTACCTCCAACCATGACCTTCACCAGGGCTGAGCCAAAATTGCCCTCACGGGATTTTGCCTGTGATCTTACCTGGCTTATCCTCTCTCCATTCTCTGGTCCACTATCCCACTCCCAGTTTTTTCCTGGGAATGCTTTCTCATAAATCTCATACAAACCCCTGTCTCAGGGTCTGCTTCTGGGGACACAACTCAGTTTGCTGTTTAGGAAAGAAGATGCTGTCAGAGGTGTGATTGGCTGATGAGGTGCTATTCTGGGGGTGGCCCCTAGCCACAGACTGAGGCAGGTAGAGGTACAGGACCCCTTTCTTCCTTCCAAGGTGGGGCTCCTCTCACAAGAAGTTCCAGTTCTGGAACTCCTGATGGGCTGGCATGGTGGTGTCCTTTCCCAACTTGCAAAATCAATTGCAAAAGTCCCAATTTGCAAAAACAAAACCTATAACTTTGGTTGTTCATTGGGTGTTTGCTTGTTTTATTTTTATTTTTTCACATTTAGTTTTTTCATTTTTGATGGGGAGTTGGAAAATTTTAGTTTAGGTAATAGCTAATAAACTTAGTAATCAATGCATGTAAAAAGCTATTGTTCCAAGGAACTGAAGGTATGACCCACCTTGACTCCAGGACACCATAAACAGGTCCCTCCTTTGTGCCCCAGGAGGACTACAAGCAACCAAGACATTATCTGAGCCACTGTACTCCTCAGCGAGATGCCCACTACCCAGGACACAGATAAAGGCAACCACCCAGTGATGTGGACCCTGGCTTGTGGGGTCCGCAGCATTTTGGCTGAGACACAACAAATTCACATGGACTATCGAGTCCTGTGGAGGAAAAGGGATGGCGAGGCTTCTCTCTCAAGAGGAGAAAAAACCTCAGCCCTTGCCTTGACAAGCTTTTATTGCTTTTCTTGGCACGTTATATGATGGTCCTCATTTATTATGCACAGGTGTCCTTTAGGTGGTTACCTTTAACAGAAAACAAAGGAGAGGATGCCGCTAATCATGTCACAGAAGGAGGATATTTGCAAATGCAAAGGGAAAAGTGGTTGAAGCGGTTACACTCCATACAGGGGAGGTTTAGCACAGACTTTAGGAAGTTACAGTAAGCACTTGCTGCCTCAATTCAGAGGGATTTTTAGCAAAAGCAAGTCTCATAGCAGTCTAGGTACAGTGAAGGCCTGATTCCTCACAGGAGAACCTATCCATGGGCGTGGGTCCTGTGCATCTCCGAGTTGGAGCTGGGCTCACGCCACCCAGAATGGTCTCCTATAACCAAGGACACAGATGAAGACCACTGCCCAGGACACAGATGAAAGAATGCTGCAGCCTTTTATTTGATTAACTTTTTCTCTGAATTCCAAACTCCTTACCTACACTTTCCTTCTCCTTATAAAAAGGGTCGTTTTAAGATGGAATTTAACATGATCTGTTAGGGTACATAATCCACCATTTTCTCAGATCACCAGCTATCTGAATAAAGCACTGATAAAGACTGAATTCCTGTCTCTGCTTATCGGTTCTGGTAGGTTATGGGCAGCATGAATGCAGGCTTTTCCAGTTTTATTTTGATTTATTAAGGCTGCACAAGACAACATTTATTTCTTTTACTTCTTTATTTCTGTTTGCTGCTGTTATTTTAGTTACTTAAAGAAAAAAGGAATCGTTGTGACCTTGTTTTCTTTATCTGAAAGCTGCCTTAAGCTTTCTAAAAGGGAGAAGGAGGTTTTGCAAAAATCACTCAAGTGGAAAGGAAAGGTTGCTTTGTCAAGAATGCCCTATGGTGGATGATCAACTGTGTGTATGGTTACATTTCACTTTTAATTAATAATGCTCAATACTTTAAATTCAGGGGTTCCTGTCTTAGAGCAGCTGACACTGATGAAGGTGCATGCTCTCAATGATGTCGTGGCAGTTGTTGAACACACAGTGAATGATCTCAGTGTCCAAAGTGCAAGTGAAGTAGGGGTAGCAGTAGTGGTGCCCATTTCAACAGGCAGTGCTGATTCTGAGAAACACATTGCAGATGAATTACTTGGCCTGGGTCAAGCATGTGTCCTCTCCAGGCTCAGGAGTAGAATCCTCAGGAGTAGTATAGTGAGCAAATTCTGGAAAGTAGTAATTTCAATTTCCAGCAAGGACTTTTTCAGCAAACAGGTCTTGCTTGTTGAGGAGCAGAATTAGAACATGTGCTGATCCAGATACTCTTTAAAAGGTTCAGAGCCAGCTGCCAGTTGTTGGCCTGGTTGTCCTCTCCATGTAAGAAATGTCCAAATTTATAAGAATTTTTATGAGTTTATTTGAGCCAAACTGATGACAATTGCTGGGAAGCAAAATCTCAACAGATTGAGAATGTGGTCCAGAGAATGGCAGTTTTACCACTTCTTTGTACATTAGAATCAAAGGAGAAGATTAAGGGGGTTACATGAAATCTATTTGTTATAGATTAGGGAGGTGGGAGAAAGCAAAGTGGGGAAATCTCTGGTATTAAATAAAAGGTAAAAGGAATAGACACATACTTCTTTTACATGGGCAGATACAGGATAGTTAGCAGTTAACAATTAACATGATAATAATAGCAATGAGAAGATCTGTGGTCTTGTGCTCTGGTGGCAGGTTGTGTCCTGAGGGGTCTGGAAAAAGGGGTTACTCAAATTTTCCAAAGGAATATTATCTTAGAGGCAAAAAGATAAGAGATTAACCCTGTTTAGGTAAAGACTGACTTTGTCAAGGAAGATACTGGCCTAGGACATGGCTACCACTGTGACTTGCTTTTAGTTAAGTTTTAATTTCAGACCATCCTCTGTGGTTACCTTAGGTCTCTGAGTTTGTAAGGCCACCATGCAGGCCTCCCCTGAGCTTCTTAGATTTAGTATGTGGCCCTTTTTTTCAACCACAGTCCTCCTGAATGATAGCAGAAAGATAATGGTGTCATCATCAGTATTTAGCAAATTAATAATAAAAAAGTAAGAGAGCAAAGGAAATTAAATATTGAGCTTAACAAACAGGAGAGTGTAAGTCAGCTTGCTTAGGAAGCTACAGCTTCACACCCCAAGAGATTACACCATTTCTCCACCAGGGGGATTAACAATCTTCCCTTCCTCCCTCTGGTACTGGATTGTTGGGGATTCCAGGGAGAGATGCTTGACCAAAGAGGCTTGTCAGTCTAACTAGGGGGTGGTCCCACTCAAAGCCTGCAAAAGCTTGGGAAGTTGATTTGTTCTTTGAAAAAGCACCTGGTCCATCCCAAACACAACCTAATACAATCCCAAGGGAACAAAGAAGCCCTCTCTCTCTCTTTTCTTGCCTGATGACCCACACTGGCACAGTGCACTCACCTGTTCTTCCAATGGCCATGAGGGCCCTGGCAGCTGCATGGCCCATGGCCATGTGGACTCCATATACAGGCTCCAGGAGGGAGTCTGAATACTGTAGGACAATGGACTGCAGCTGGGAACACATGCTAAGCTAGCTGGATACTGGATGAACTGTACTTTAATAGGGAGCACAAACTTTGGGCAGTGGTCTTTATTCTGGCCCTACTAAAGATAAGTTGGACCTTTTCCATGGCAAGATGGATGGAGATGGGGCATTGGGAAGTGAGGAAGAAACCTCCCTTAATTTTACATCATTAATAAATTTCATCATGGAACCTCATCCTCCCACATGCTGGCCAGCCATGGTCAATCATGTGGAAGTTGAATTTATCCACCTGGAACTTGGTCTCAAAGATTCCAGAAGTCAGGGTAGGCAGCAAAGCTGGTCCTGATCACTAAGGACATAGTCATCCTGCTTGATCACATCAATCTTGCCAGGAAGTTCTGTACACAGTCAATCTGCTGGTACTCATTGGAGTCTTCATAGGAGGTGGGACTCCTTCATCTTCCCACAGAGCCTTAGCATGCTCATAGAATTCAGGAGGGAAATCAAAGTTGTGCACATTCATCACACTCAGAGTATAGTCCACTTGGAACTGGCTCTAAGGGTTAACCAACTCCGTAGAGTGAGGTCAAGGGGGGCGGTGGCACCAGGTTGCTCAGGGTAGCCACGTGGCCATAATAGTTTCAATGCCTTCCTTCAGGTTGTTTTTGATGTCTTACTCTTTGGTGGCCTTCTTGCTGTGGCTGTTGCTCCTGACAGCCTGCTATACACCCTCTCCATTAAACCTATTAATAAGAAGGATCCTCATTTGCTTCACAATGGTGTACCAGATCTCCAGTCCTTCTGCAGCTTCTCAATCTTTTTGTTGGCCTGGCGCTGCACCTTCTGCTGGTTGCAGTGGTCTTAGGTCTTATTATTTCCAAACTGCATAGCAGCTAAAGTGCACTGTATGGGGTTGGGCCCAGTTCCAAGAGGAGGAGTGTGCATGGCAGACCAGGACACCTGGGGAGGATGGTGTTGTCAGGTAGAAGGGAAGTACTTCATTCCTTGTTTCTTGAGCTAAAGCCCAAGGGGCTGATGGACACTATGGCCTCAGGTGAATAAGAGCAGAAGCTGCCACTCTTATTGCATTGCCCCGGAGGGTCCCCTACCCAGAAGGGCCTGGTCAGTAGGTGGAATTAGGGGAGGGGTGGAAGGGGAAGTGGCAAGGTGGGTGGTAGGAAGAGAAGTTATTATTACTATTGTTTTAATTGTACATTTTACTTTACCCCAGAGAGTAAACGGAATGTTTCCATGTTCCTTTCCCCTCTTGCCCCCACCTAGTTTTCTAGCCTTTTTTCTCATGCCCCACTTCTGTAAGGAAGAGTAAACCAGTTATGGCCACCTGGAGGCTGTGAACACGTGAGCATTGAGAATCACTTTTTTGTTCATATTTGGGAGTGGGAAAAAAAAGAAATTAGTAAATCTCTGAATCTTGCTTCATTTGTTGATTGAGAAATGAGGCCAGGCAAAATGGAAGGATGATTTTCTCTAAGCTGGTAAGTTGTAGTTAAGGTAAACACAAATATCTTTTACTTTACCTGTGCTTATGGAGCCCCATGATTTACTGTTTAGAGCTGAATTTCTCTACCTAGGGAGTATAATATTTTGGGCTACATAATTCTTCATTGTCAGGTGCTGTCCTGTGCATTGAAAAAGTCCAGCACTGAAACTGGAAAAGTTGGCATTGGTGCTTCCTGACATTACCAGTACTAATAAGTAGAGAGAAGGATTGAATATTTATGGGCACTTATTTAGATGGCTGACAATCTGAGAAAATGGTGGGCTATATACCCTAAAAGACCATCTTACATCTTATTTCAAGCTGACCTTTTTTATAAGGAAAGGAAGAGGGTAGGTGAGGGGTTGGAAATTTAGGAAAAAAGTAGGTAAGGATTTGGGGTAAAAGGTTCATCATAAAAGCTGCAGTCTGGCAATTTTCCTAGCATCCTCACATCTGCTGAATGGTGATTTTTATCCATATCCTGGTTGGCAGACATTCATTCCCTGGAGCACAACAGTTCAGATACCATCTTGATAGCTTGTAGTCCTTTTGGACACAAAGGTCAAATTGCTTGCAAGTCTTCTGGAGTTAGGGTAGGTCCAATCGCACATATTGGTTCTTGGAACAATAGCTTTCCACATGCTTTTATTACTAAATCTACTAACTATAACTTAAGGCTAAAAATTTTTAACTTACTGAGCTTGCCCAACTGCGCTATCCCTGGTCTCCACCCTCTAGATGATAGGAACACTATCCCTCACCACCCCACAGTGGTGAACCAAATGTCCCCAGACATTGCTGAATAATCTCTGGTTAGTAAAATCACCATCCCCAGTTGAGAACCACTGACATAGAGACATAGAGATTACTCTGGTCTGGATGTGTCCCCTACAATTCATACTGGGGAACAAAAAAAAAAAAGAAAAAAAGAGTTCTGCAGAAAGTAACCTCAGAGGGTGATCTGATCATAAATTCCTAACTAGGCAGATCTTGTTGGATAGTAATACCCCAGGTATATAACTTCTTTAAAAAAGCTTTATCTTTGCCTTGACCAAGCCCTGTCCATTGTTTTTGTGTATCTAGGTTAACATAACTTTGAAATAAGTGTAACCATCCTCAAGAGAGCACTTAATCTTAACTATTCTGTCATCAATCCTTGCCTTACTTTCTCTCACCTTCATGAAATCTCCCTTATATTGTCTCTTTCATTTCAAATGCATAAAAAAACCCCTGCAAAACTGTCATTCTCCAGAGCATTTGAGTTTGCTTCCCATTATTTGTTGCTTTTGGCCCAAATAAACTCTTACAGAAATTCTTTACAGGTTTGGATGTTTCTCACATCAAAAATATGTTGAACTCTAACCTTCAGTTAGGAGGTGGGGCCTTTGCGGGGCAGAGCCCTCATGAATAGAATTAGTGCCCTTATAAAAGACACCTGAGAGAATTCTCCAGCACCCTCCTCCCTTCAACCACGTAAAGATACAATAAGTCAGGCACCTGGAAGATGGCCCTCACCTCACCACGCTAGCACCCAGATCTCACATTTCCAGCCTCCAGGTTGTGAGAAATACATTCCTGTTGTTTATAAGCTACTCATTATCTGATATTTTGTTATAGCAGCCTGATCAGATAAAGAGAAATAAAGCCTCCCAAGAATGATACACCAAAATAACAAAGGCAAATTCTCCCTTTCCACTATCAGTTTCTCCTCCCTGGTACTTATGTTTCAAACTCCTTTTGCCCGAATGCAAGGCAACCCTGTCTGTGCTGTCTTCTGTTTTCCAAGCGAGAAAAATCTCCCTTTTCCCCTGAAAGCTTCTGACTCTAGTGACTCTCCTCAACATACTGACCAACTCTTGGGTCACTTGGTTCTCCCAGGAGCAGTTGAGGTGGGAAATAGGTCCTACGTTCTAGGGAAGGTATTTTATTCTTTACTGGCCAGAACTCAAACTTGCGGTAAAGTAATGTGCTGAATAACTGACATACTGTGAGACGAAAGAAGCTGCAACTTTGGCGCCCTTGGATTGTGTCTGTCCAAGTTGTAAATGAACACCTTAATGACAGCTTAATTGATCAAGAGGGGCCATGGCACAGCCTGGTGATTAGGAATGAGGCTTGAGTTCCAGCTATGTTACTGGACATCTACATGACTTTGAGCAAGTGATTTTGTCTTTCTTCATCCGTAAGTGGCAACATTATTGTGAGGTTTAAATGAGATATGTCTATAAAATGATGAGGATAGTGTCCAGCACTCAGGAATTGGTCCATCAATGGTTAATATTATCATTGGTGTTGGTTTATGTTCTTTTTAGGAATGCCTCATCTAAAGAAAATTCTGCCCGTACCAAAAGAAAACAACAACACTCAAATTATAACTATTTGAACTTCAATTTCTCTCCATAAAAGCTGTTAAATGACTGTACTTACTACACACTGTGTTTGACTGCCTTTTGTAAAACACTCAGTCTTACCTTGGTTGTAGTGTGGGTTGGGTGAGTTTGTAGGTATAAGGTAGGACAGTAAATAAGGGTCCGGTTAGCCATGTGGTTGGTGAAACCTTTTAAAGGGGCTAGGATTTCTGTAAATCACTATTCCAAAATAAAACTTTTGTTTCTCTTAAACATTTTCCTTGAGTGTGAATAAACTTTTCTCCTATAAAGAATGGAACTCCTCCTGTCTGCCACAAATCACTCAGCATTGCTTTTTGTTCTTCAAACATTAAGAACAGAATCACCACAACTCATTCAATTTTCTCTTCTTTTACAAACCAGATTTCCAGATTTAGGGCTATTTCTGCATCTTTTCCATCAGCAACCACAAGCCATGAAGACCCAACTGTTATCTCACCCACTTGTACACTGCTGCTGCATAAGTTTTAGAGAAATGGCACACCTTCTCACAGAGATATTTTAAATTTCCTCACCTCTGTGGTTTGCACAATGAATGCCAATTCTTGTCCCTCCAACTTCCCAGGTCAACTTGGATCCTGGGTTTGAGGCCATTTGAATATGAGAATCTTTCCTGAGGAGGGAGACTTGTCTGCAGGGCTGGGGTTCCTAATTTCTGGCTGGTGTGTGACAAACTGTCACCACAGAAGTTCCATCATCCTCAGTTTCTTGGCAAGTGTTTAGTTACTGAAGTTGTATTGTGGCTAAGAAAGTGGGTTCTGGAGACAATCTCTTTGGTGCAAATCCTGGCTCTACCACTTACTAGCTGAGACACCTCAGAAAGGCAAGGTATTCCTGTCTGGGTCTCAGTTTCCTCATCAGTTGAATGGGGGATGATAGCAATAATAATAATAATAATATAATAAAAATAGTTGCCCCCAAGGTTGTTGTAAAGAGAAGAAGACTTGTTGGAAAGTATGGAAAGCACCTAGAACAATGCCTAGCATAGATTAAACTTTAATAAATATGATATACGTTTATTTTTAAATCCCTTGTGTATTCCCTAAGGAGAGAGAGATGGTTGTTTGGCCAGGGCTGGTTGAAGGAACTTGTAGGATAAACATTAAAATGGCTATAGAATGTGGTTAGACCAGCAGCTGTCTGGTGCAGGGCTTCCCCACTTTAGCACTTTTGACATTAGGGGTCAAATACTTATTTGTCATGAGGCTCTTTTTTGTATGTAGGAAATGTAGCAGCATCCCTGGACTATACCCACTAGATAACACTAGTACCTCCCTATCTCCAGCTGTGACAACCAAAAATGTCCTTAAGCATTGCTGAGTGTCCCGTGGGAGTCAAAACTCTCCCTTAGAGAAGAACCCCTGGTCTAGAGAGAACTGAGGAAGGCAATGCAGCAGATCCAAAGAGAAAATCCAAAGTGGTGGCATTAACTTGACTATTCCTATAGAGTCATTTAGCTCAGCAGAGATAATTCCAGATGATTTAAACCTTTTCCTTCTGTTTTTCTAGCAGTCCAATTTGAATACATTTATTTGAATGTATGTGTGTGTTACGTGGAAAAACCTGTCTGAAGACAAAAGGTACAAATAATGCCTCTAGAAAAGGGAAACATTTTAAATAGAAATAGTGATGGAGGTTTATTAAGATTGGTAAAAATAGCTGTCACCTGCTGGAGTTGACCCTGGGCTTTTAGTAATGTTGGGGAGGGCTCATGTCATCTGTGGCTTTCCCTATGTCCTCTGCCCCGACCACAAGAATATGCTGAATATATGCCTTATATTCTTACCTTGGTCAATGTTCTTTACTTTCTTCCAGAACAATTCCCATAGGCCACTGGGGAATCAACTCTTAGGGAGTTCTGGAATGCTAGAAACTGCCAAAGAGTTCTGGGAAAGAAATAGCTCCTTTCCCACTTTTATGGCAGTTTGTGTCAAGGTGGCCTATTAATTTTTTTCTCTTTGGAGTACTCAAGAGTGATTTTTTGAGAAAATCTTCTCAGGTGCTGATCACCTGGGGATCTTATTAAATACAGATTTTAATTCAGTAACACTCGGATGGGACTTGAGAATCTGCATTTCCAACAAGCCAGGTGACACCGATGCTGCTGGTTCACGTACCACACTGAGAATCAAGGTGCGAGTGGACAAGTCTACAAAAAGTCTTCATTTTCAGCACTAAAATGGAAGGTTTCAGCAACAGCTTGGAAAGAGAAAAGAGGCACTTTCATTGTCAGAAAAAATAAACAGGGTAGGGTTTTATCCACACAGACAGACATCTTCTCTATTCTCCTCCAGGGCATATTAAGGCAGATGAACAGGGGTCAATACTACATGAGTTTTGTTTGGCCTATGATTTTACTTCCTTGTGCTCTCCTGTATTTCTGTTTTGTGTACAGAGCACAAACTCTTTTCAAGAGTCAGAGGTAGGATCAGTGCAGAGACCAGGGCTGCTGAGGCCCCGGGCTGGCTCATGCCAGGCCTGCTATGGGACTCTAGGGAGGGAGCCAGGTCCACGCGCGACAGCAGATGGCTCTGTGACCTAAGATGGCCATGGGCAAATGGAGTCAACTGCTCGGGACTGTGGGCACTCACGTGCGTGACAGCAGATGACCGGAGACCTGTGGCCAAAGGCACCGGTGCATGAAGGGGACAACTTCATGACTGGAGACGTGTGGCCCACACCGGCAACCGGGGGAGTGTGAGTGATCCGTGGGAGAATCGGAGCCTGAGCATTTGAACCCAGGGAGTGCACACGATCCAAGGAAAACCCAGAGCTCACTCCCATGATATTGGGGTGAGTGCATGGGGTGGGAGACCCGAGCTCACACCCATGAACTTGGAAAGTACGCGCTCCCCAGGAGGCTCAGAACATAAGCCGAGGCCCTGTGTGGAGAGGGGCCAGGATAGCCCTGGGAGGGGACTAGCCTAAAGATAACTGAGTGCTGAACAGGGAGAAAAGCAATACCATTATGCCTCGGCCTTTGCAGCCAACAAGATCAGAAATACAGCTTGGCAAGTGTGAAAATAGCAAGAGGGTTTTTTTTTTTTCCTGGTTTTGTTTTCTTTTGTTTTTTTGTTTGTATGTTTTTCTTTTTTTAAATTTTTTTTTCATTATTTTTATCTTTTTTACACCTCAACTCCTTTTGCTTATCTTTACTTCTTTCTTCTTTCTTTCTTTCTTTCTTTCCTTCTTTCTTTCCAATTTTATCTCTTCTTCCTTCCTCTTTTTTTCCTCTTTGTTCATTTTTTTCTTCCCCTTTTCTCTTTTCAAATACCCATGAGTGAGACAAAAACAAAAACAAAACAAAACAAAAAACCTGGAATAGTGAAAAAAACAGAGTTGGGAAAAACCCCTCCCAAAGAGGGGGCATTCCAACAGCTGAGACAGTGGGAGCTGTGATCACCAGGATACCCAAAGGAGACTGCACTACTAAATCTCACAGTTATTCTGGCACAGAAGTTCACACCATAAACCCAGGGAGCCAGAACAGACCAATTTAAGAAGCTGAGGCTAACGAGAAGAGTCTCACAAAAAATGGGAAGACAAAGAAACAACCCCCAAATGAAAGGAAAGGAGGAAGCACCAGAAAGAATGCTAAATGAAACAGAGGCAACTCAACTATCAGATTTTGAGTTCAAAGCCATGGTTGTCAGGAAGTTCCACGAGCTCTCAATGAGCTACCAGCAACTACAGGGAAGCTACGAGGAACTCACTGCAAACTATATCAACATGAAAAAGGAAATAGAAACTATCACCAAGGGCCAAGAGGAAATGAAAAATACAATTTCTGAACTGAAGAACACAGTGGAAGGAATGAAAAGCAGAATTGATGAAGCAGAAGATTGGATCAGCGAGTTGGAGAACCAAATAGAAAAAAACATCCAGAAACAGCAAGAAAAGGAAAAGAGGCTCAGAAAGAATGAAGCGGGATTAAGAGAAATGCAAGACAATATGAAACATAATAATATCCATATAATAGGGATACCAGAAGGAGAAGAAGAGCAAGGAATAGAAAACTTATTTGAAAAAGTAATGATGGAAAAGTTCCCTAATTTTATGAGAGAAAAAGTCACACAAATCCAGGAAACACAGAGAGTCCCAATCAAGAGGAACTCAAAGAGAACCACTTCAAGACACATTATAATTAAAATGGCAAAATTCCAAGACAAAGAGAGAATCATAAAGGCAGCAAAGGAGAAAAAGGAAGTAACATACAAGGGAGCCCTGATAAGGTTAGTAGCTGACTTCTCAATGGAAACGCTCCAAGCCAAAGAGAATGGCAAGAAATATTCCAAGTAATGAGAACCAAAGGCCTGCAACCAAGACTACTTTCCCCAGCAAGAAGTCTAAAAGAATACACCTCTACCAAAGCAGTTCTGCAAGAGATAATAAAGGGACTGCTTTAAGGGAAGGAAGGAAGAGAGAGAGAGAGAGAGAGAGAGAGAAACACAGGCATGAAAATGGCAATGAATAAGTACCTATCAACGATAACCTTAAACATAAATGGATTAAATGCTCCAATCAAAAGACATATAATATCTGAATGGATAAGAAAGCATGACCCACACATATGCTGGCTACAAGTGACCCACCTCAGGACAAAAGACCTACACAGACTCAAAGTGAAGGGCTGGAAACAAATTTTCCAAGCAAACGGACAGGAAAAAAAAGCTGGGGCAGCAATACTCATATCAGACAAAATAGACTTCAAAAGGAGAGCCATAAAGAGAGACCCAGAAGGTCACTTCATAATACTCAAGGGAAGACATAAACATTGTAGACATATATGCACCCAACATAGGAGCACCTAAATACATCAAGAAAATCTTTGAGGACTTCAAGAAAGATATTGACAGCAACACAATTATAGTAGGGGATTTTAACACCCCACTGTCAAAAATGGACAGATCTTCTAAACAAAATATCAACAAAGATATTGTGGCATTGAACAACATTCTAGATGAAATGGACTTAACAGATATATGTAGAGACCTTCATCCCAAAGAAACTAAATACACATTCTTTTCAAAAGCACATGGAACATTTTCAAAGATAGACCACATGATAGGACACAAAACAAGCCTCAACAAATTCAAGAACATTGAAATCATATCAAGCATTTTCTCTGACCACAAGGGACTGAAACTAGAAACCAACCACAAGGGGAAAAACCCAAAACACTCAAAATCATGGAGATTGAATAGCATGTTATTAAACAATGAATGGGTCAAGAATGAAATTAGAGAGAAAATCAAAAAGTTTCTGGAAACAAATGAAAATGAACTCACAATGACCCAAAACTTATGGGACACAGTGAAGGCAGTCCAGAGAGGAAAGTTCATAGCAAAACAGGCCTACCTAAAAAAGATAGAAACATCTCAAACAAACAACTTAACTCTATGCCATCAAGAACTCAAGGAACAACAACAAAGACAGCCCAGAGCAAGTAGAAGGAGGGAAATAACCAAGATCAGAGCAAAATTAAATGGCAGAGAGGCTAAAAGCACAATTGTAAGGATCAGGGAATCCAGGAGCTGGTTCTTTGAAAAGATAAACAAAATTGACAAGCCTTTAAGCAGGCTCATCAAGAAAAAAGAGAGAGGACCCAAATAAACATAATCAGAAATGAAAGAGGAGAGATTACAACTGACACCACAGAAATACAAGGGTTGTAAGAAATTACTATGAGGAACTGTATGCCAACAAATTTGAAAGCCTAAGTGAAATGGACAAGTTTCTAGAAAAATATAATCTCCCAAAACTCAATGAAGAAGAAACAGAGCCTGAACAGACCAATAACAGCAGATAAAATTGAAGCAGTAATCAAAATCTCCCAACACACAAAAACCCTGAACCAGATGGTTTCACAGGAGAATTTTACAAAGCATTTAAGGAAGAGCTAACCCCTATCCTTCACAGACTTTTTGAAAAAATCCAAAATGATGGAACACTCCCAATCTCTTTTTATGAAGCCAGCATCATCCTATTCCCCAAACCAGATAAAGACACAACAAAGAAAGAAAACTACAGGCCAATATCACTGATGAACATAGACATCATAGCCTAAAATCCTCAACAAAATATTGGCAAACCGCATCCAACAATACATTAAAAAGATCAGACACCATGACCAAGTGGAATTCATCCCAGGGATGCAAGGATGGTTCAACATTTGCAAATCAGTAAATGTAATACATCACATAAAAAAAAGCAAAGACAAAAATCACATGATCATATCAATAGATGCAGAAAAAGCATTTGATAAGGTACAGAACCCATTTATGATAAAAACACTCAGCAAAATGGGAATTGAAGGAGAATTCCTCAACATAATAAAGGCCATATATGAGAGACCTACAGCCAACATCATACTCAATGGGCAAAAACTAAAATCTTTTCCACTAAGATCAGGAACAAGGGAAGTTTGTCCACTTTCACCACTTCTATTCAATATAGTATTTGAATTCTTAGCCACAGTGATTAGACAAGAAAAGAAAAGAAAATGCATCCAAATTGGAAAGGAGGAAACAAAACTATCATTGTTTGCAGATGACATGATAGTGTACATAGAAAATCCTATAGACTCGGCCAAAAAACTGCTCGACCCTATAAGTGAATTTGGCAAAACAGCAAGATACAAAGTTAATATCCAGAAGTCAAAGGCATTTTTGTATACCAACAAGTAAACAGCAGAAGCAGAAATTAAGAAAAAAATCCCTTTTTATATAGCAAAAAGAAAAATAAAATACCTAGGAATAAACCTAACCAAAGATGTAAAAGACCTGTATGCAGAAAACTACATGACACTGAAGAAGAAATCAAGGAAGACAAACAAATGGAAACATATATCGTGTTTGTGGATTGGAAGAATTGACATAATCAAAATGTCCATACTACCCAAAGCAATTTACAGATTCAATGCAATACCTATTAAAGTACCAATGGCATATTTCACAGACATAGAACAAACAGTTCAAAAATTTATATGGAACCATAAACGACCCCAAATAGCTGCAGCAATTTTGAGAAAGAAGAGCAAAGTAGGAGGGATCACAATATCTGATACCAAACTGTATTACAAGGCCACTGTAATCAAAATAGCCTGGTACTGGCACAAAAACAGGCACATAGAGCAATGGAATAGAACAGAGAGCCCAGAAATAAACCCAAGTCTCTACAGTCAATTAATATTCAACAAAGGGGCAGCAACATAAAATGGAGTAAAAGTAGCCTCTTCAACAAGTGGTGTTGGGAGAACTGGACAGCTACTTGCAAAAAAATGAAACTCAAGCACCAACTTACACCATACACAAAAATTAATTCAAGGTGGGTAAAAGATTTAAATATATGCCATGGCACCGTTAAAGTCCTAGAGGAGAACATAGGCAGGAAAATCTCATATATTTTGCACAGCAACATTTTTACTGATATGTCCCCTAAAGCAAGGGACATAAAGGAAAGAATAAACAAATGGGATCTCATCAAAATATAAAGCTTCTGCACGGCTAAAAAAAAGAAAACAGTATTAAAATAAAAGGAGAACTGACTGTATGGGAAAGCATTTTTTTCAATGATACCTCAGATAAGGGTTTAATCTTCAAAATATATAAAGAACTCTCACAACTCCACTTTAAGAAGACAAGCAACCCAATTAAAAAATGGGCAAAGGTCTTGAACAGACACTTCTTCAAGGAGGACATATAGAGGATCCAGAGACACATGAAAAGATGCTCAATATCTCTAGCTATCAGAGTGATGCAAATTAAAACCACACTGAGATACCACTTCACACCAGTCAGAATGGCCATCATAAACAAAGCAACAAACAAGTGTTGGAGAGGTTTTGGAGACAAGGGGACCCTAGTGCACTGTTGGTGGGATTGCAGACTGGTACAACCACTATGGAAAGCAGTATGGAATTTTCTAAGAAAACTAAAAATGGATCTACCTTTTGACCCAGCAATTCCACTGCTAGGATTATATCCTAGGAACCCTGAAACTCCAATCCAAAAAACCTCTGCACTCCAGTGTTCATAGCAGCACAATTTATAATAGCCAAGTGTTGGAAGCAACCTAGGTGCCCATCAGTAAATGAATGGATCAAGAAACTATGGTACATTTACACAATGGAATTCTATGCAGCAGAAAGAAAGAAGGAGCTCCTACCCTTTGCAACAGAATGGATGGAACTGGAGAGCATTACGCTAAGCTAAATAAGCCAGGCAGTGAAACACAAATACCATATGATCTCACCTTTAACAGGAACCTAATCAACAAAACAAACAAACAAACAAGCATAATATAACCAAAGACACTGAAATTGAGAACAGGCTGACAGTCACCAGAGGGGAGAGGGGAGGGAATTTCAGGAGGAAAGGGGGTTTGGAGCAACAAGTATGAAAGACACATGGACAAAAACTAGGGGGGGTGGATATGGGAGGAAGGTGGGGAGGGTAGGGGAGGTGGGCTGGGACAGGAGTAAAAGACAGGTAACTGTGCAAGAACAACAATTAAAATAAAAAAATGGTATGTCACTTAAAAAAGGAAATATGGTAGCTAATTTCAAGTTTTTGAAGGTATGCCTTCTGAAAGAGAAAGAGAGATAAGGTTTTGAGGAAGCATTATAATTAAAGAAAAGACACACACACACACACAAAGAGGAAAATAGTTTAAACAGTTTGTTAAAATTTTCCATCTTACTTCATTTCTGTAACAGTTGATATCTGGCTGTCCTTTTTATAATGCAGAGTGAGAAGTTTCCCTACTTGTGTGTGATAAATGTTGTCCAGGTTCTAGTGCCAAGAATGTGTTGTCCAAAATGCCTGTTTAGTTTTTAAAGATGGAACTCCACCCTTTGCTTGGTTTTAAGTATGTATGGAATGTTATAATAGGACTTAGTAGTAGTGAAAAAAAAAATGAGTCAGAGGCAGGCAGTGGAGAGGGCAGGAGCATGGGGAAATGTATTGGGGGCCTCCTCCAGCATGGGGTTGAGCCTCCAGTCAGTGTTGGCACGTGGGCATAGTAGGTGCTGGTAGCCACTGTGCGTGGTATGCACGGGACTTGGAAATCCCCCATGAATGGCCAGGAGGAGCTTAAGAGATGATTGGCATAAGACACTGTTGTAAACTACACTGGTTTCCCAAAGATTTTGGAAGTGCTCACAAGAGTATAAAGAATAATCTGAGCCATGTAGGTCTTTTATGAGTGGGAGATTGTGGTCAAGCTTTGCCACAGCCTAAGGATACAGAACAACTGGGCCATTGTGGGGCTGGGCATTCACATGAAAGATAAAATATTAGCTGGGTGGTCCGGGATAATGAAGGCATTTATGACTCTGGCTAAGCATATGTATGTCAGACTGATCCACAGATTACCCATACAGGTCTGGGCTCATATGGGCTCCAGAGGGGTGAGGCTTGCTAGGGTACAGATCTGGGATAAAGAGACCAATGATTAAAGTGACTCAGGCGGATGAAAGTGTTGTTTATCTGTGATCCAGGGATACAATGAAACGAGGAATATCATTTCACTGAAAGCTGGGACAGGTTTCCAAGAGAGTCCTTAAAACTCTGAACTTTAGAGAAAATACTCTCAATCAATCACTCAGAGGGAAAACATATACCAGAAAGACAGCAGTGGCTGTGAAGTGACTGGGAAGCTGGGTGACCCAGTGACCCATGTACAGTTCCATTGTTGGAACTGGTAGGGCAAATTACTGTTCTGGCTGTGACTTGATAAGTGATCTTGGACCAGTCCCATAGCCTTTCATTTTCCTCATCTGTTGGAGACAGAGGTTGACTGTTGCCAAAGTGGCCAAGCCCCCAGCAGAATGCATTTCAAAGACCATGCTTGCTTCATTTTATTTTGCTTATGAAAGACAATGTAGAGGCCTATGGAACACTCCTCTAAGAATGCTGGGAAAGGACTAGAATTTTCCAGAATGGGAGCATCAAATGTACCAGGTGTCACAACCCCTTGTCAGCCTTAGGAAAAGAAAACTGTTATACATGTATATAGTTTGATGAGTTCTGACATGTACATACTCATTATGTTTATCATAATTGTGATAAGGAACATAGACATCATTCTCAAAAGCTCTTTTTTGGCCTTATAATCCTTCCCTCTCCCAACCCTCCCATCATCACCAGGTAACTGCTCATCTGCTTTCTGTCACTTTAAATTAATTTTGCATCCCCTATAATTTTATATACATGGAAGGAGAGTATACAGTATATACAATATGGCTTCTTTTACTCACCCCAATGATGTTAAGATTCAGCCCTCTTGTTGTATCAGTAGCCTGTCCTTTTTACTGCTGAGTAGTATTCCATTCTATGGATATACTATAATTTGTTTATCTATTCACCCATTGATGAACATTTTGGTTTTGTCCAGTTTGTGACCTTCTCAAATAAAGCTACTATGAACATCCATGTTCAAATCTTTGTATGAACATATGCCTTTTTTTCTCTAGTAATGGACTACCTAGATCATAAGAGGAATACATATAACCTTTTAATATGCTGCCAAATTATTTTCCAAAGTGATTGTGCTATTTTACAATTCTATTAGCAGGGTGGAAGAGTTCCAGTTGCTTTACATCCTTGCCAATGCTTGGTGTGGTCAGTCTTTTTAACTTTAGCTGTTCCCTTGGATTTGTAGTAGTACTTCAGTATTTTATCTCCGTATGATTTGTATTTCCCTAGTGACTAGTGATGTTGAACATCTTTTTATGCATATGCTTGCCATTTAAAACTCTTCTTTGGTGAACAGCCTATTCGAATCTTTTGTCCATTTTTTTAAAAACTGAGTTGTCTTGATATTAAATTGCAAAAATTGTTTATATATTCTAGATAAAATTATTTTCAGATACATGTTTGGAAAATGTTTTCTCCCATTTTATACCTCACAGAGGAATTCTGAGAAGTGAGTAGATACAGCTGAGGGAGGCAGATGGTACTATGAGGCTGGTGTGTTTCATTCTGGAGTCCCTGGGGTTTTAGGAGTCGATTCTCTTGTGACCTTCTTTTGGTTCTTTTTCACCACAGTGAGATGGAAACATCAGGATGGGGTGCGATGTCAAGTATTACCTGAATAATACACACATTACACATACTTTGTCACTCTCTGCCTGAAAGTGGGGAACTTGGTTATCTGAACAGCCTAGAGCTCCAGAACAAATATCTGGAGTGTTGACAGAGGAGGTTCCTGCATTTCAGCCTCAGCCAGTTCAACCAATAGCATGTTGTAAAGGACTGAATTGTTTGGAGTCTTTTTATGCCTCTAGTTAAAAATCGCAGGTAAGCTTTGGTCTCCAACCACCAGTCTCTACCTTTTTTGAGGCAATAGTGCTCTTTCTCCACAATTTTCTTCTTTATTTGATAACACATAAGGAGAACTTTTTTCTTGTTTATCAAATCATTACATTGTATGCTTTAAATATATACAATTTTATTTGTCAATTATATGTCAATAAAAAAATCAAGCATCTTGTAGCAGTTGCAGTTGCTATAAAGAAATGACCCCAAACCTTATAGGTTTAAACAACCAAGTTTATTACTGCTCAGGATTCCACAGTTCTGCTCATATGAACCAGGCTCATCTGATCTCAACTGGGCTCACTCACACACCTACAGATATATGGAATTTTAGTCTCACTGTTTGTAATTGGATCAATACAGTTCAGCTCCCGTATTACTATCAGCCTTGCCGTTTCTCTCTCTGGTTCTGGCTCCGTTTGTTGTTAGCACTAAAACTGCTTCTGACATGACTCTCTGGGAAGGGAATCTGGAGTCCCTCTCCTGTGCTGCTGGACCCAGTAGGGTTTGCAGCTCTCTGAGACTGTGTTGATTTGGGTTCCCTGTGAAGCAGACACTGATAAAAACATTTGAATGTGAGCAGCTCATCCCAGGAGGTGGAGAAGTTGGGAAGTGAGAGAAGGGAGGAGGGGAGGCAGCCAATCAGGGGTGTCCAAACTTTTGGTGTCTTTGGGCCACACTGGAAGAAGAGTTGTCTTGGGCCACATATTAAACACATTGTGACGTGTAATCAGAAAAAAATCTTCTGATATTTGAAGCAAATTTATGATTTTGTGCTGGGCCACATTCATAGCCATGCTGGGCCACATGCGGCCTGTGGCTGTGGGTTGGATGCCCCCGCAATTCAGGGTGTGTCAATGAAGAGGCTATCACTGTGAGAAGCTGGACACAGTCCCACTGGAGATGTTGTCACATCCAAGAGACAAAGAATGGAACCTTTGCTAAGACTGAGGCTCTTCTATGTGAGTGCTATGAGTCACTTTCCTCCTTTTTCGACTCTTTGCCTTTGAGGTTTCTCCCTCAAGGCTTCACTGCAAAGGGATCTCTGGCTCCTGAGGCTGGGTTTAGTCAGCTAGGTTCCTGTTTACCTACTTTAAGTCCACTACAAGTAGGTAATGTTTCCAGTGTCCAAGAACCAGAGTACAAATGGACTCAAACAGTGCCAGAAACAAGTCTGATCTGTTTTCTTTTGAGGTATAATCATTTAAAGCTACTTTTTGATGGGCTAAGCAGGCTGGACTCTTGCATTTAAGGGCTCTGGTGGTCAGTGTGTTGACTGCATCTGTTAGAACTTTCTCTGGATCAGCAGATTGGGATACTCATCAGAAGCCAGCACTTTTTCATCTTGCGTACGAGTCACCAAAAAGCTGCTTTTAATGCAGCAGCAGATGTTTTTAGTGAATTATTATGAAATGTTTTGTTACATGAAATGACATTACTGCATAATGTTACAGTAATTCCTTGCAGGCTCATGATTTGAAAGCAGTTGGATGCAAGCTAGCTTAACAGTAGGAAGAGTTTACAATGGCCCAATTTCTCAGAAAATATTGTGTCAAATCTTGTGGTTTCTGAGCTTTCTTTGCTCTGACCACTGTTGTGCTTACTTCATCTCCTCTTCTGCCTTCTGCAATGATTTTGATTTATAACAATCTGAGTAGCTTCTTGCTTTCCAAGCTGAATAACCTTAACAGTATCAACCTTCATTGATTGACACTGTCATTTACTCAGGAAGCATTGTTGAGTGTATTTGTGCAGCCTATATTAAGGGGCATAGCGACCAGAAAGACCAATATTTACTTGCACTGTTCCAATGTCAAACCTTCCAATGAAGGCAGGGAAAAAAAAAACTGATGTCTTAGCTCAAAGGCTATCAAGGAGGAGGGGTTCTCTCTAGCTCAGAGCCAGACTTTTTGTTTTAGTCTGTCCTTCAACTGATTGGATGTGGCTCACCCACATTGGGGAGGGCAATCTGCTTCACTCAGTGCACCAATTTAAATGCTAATCTGACCCAGAAATACCCTCACAGAGACACCCAGAATAATGTTTGACCAAATATCTGGTCAAATACCTGTGTTACCATGTGACCCAATCAAGTTGACACATAAAATCAGCCATCTCAATATTCTTCACTCTTTTAGCAGCTCTATTGTATGGATGTACCTTACTTTATCAAATCAGTCTCCTCTTGATGGCCATTTAATTATTTCCAATCTTTGGTTATTATAAGTAGTTCTGAATTAATAGCTTTGTAAACATGTATTACATATGTTTGCCACCCCATTGGTGGGACAGTTTCCTAGAGGTGGGATCTCTGGATCAAATAGTAAATATATATGCAATTGCCCCTCTCTATAGGAAGGTGAGGGTCTGGATTGCAGAACTGGTCCAGGGGTTTTATCAAAAATTGTAACAGTAAGAACAGCAGATTTTCCTCCTAGTTCAAGAGTGATGGTTGTTATTCTTTCTAATGGAGATGTAACCTGATTTGCCCACAAAAACCCATGCATTATTAAAAGCCAAATCTAGCAGAGTTAAGGAGTTTTTGATAGCTGAAGATCAAGGTCCCCTTCTCTGGCTTTGCTCTGCTCCTCCCTCATCACATTCCTGCCAAATTTTATCTGTAGGGCAATCTTGTTCATAAGAAATGAGGGACCAAGCAATGGCAGACACACTTCAGCTTTCCTATAATACCCACCAATCCCTCCATAAAATCATCCCAGACTACCATACAACCCAAGTGATATCAAGGTGCCTCCCATACTAAGATAGCTTTAATGCAAGTCCCCTAATCCCCTTCCAGCCAGATGGCTGCCCTCTAGGCCCTGCCAGTGTGGAAATTTTGGATCAGTCCCTGCTTAAGAGGATTATGTTTATCCGAAGCTGACAGAAGAGACTTCTTTCTACATCACTACAAAGCTGGTGAATGAACTGGCCTGAGGACCAGGCATCAGCCAGACATCTGAGTAGCAGTGAATCTGCCCATCTTCAGGAAAGTAAAAGAGAGCCAACCAGCCTTTAAGACCTTTGTGATGATGAGAGTGAGAGCAGAGTGAGGACATCAACTTGGCCCACATCATGTTCACCTGCAGTTTCACACTAACAGTTTTCTACCTCCAGTAACTGCCTGCCTCTGCCTCTTCTCTACTTGGGGGCTGCAAGGCAGCCAGGAAGTGTCAGACACCTAATGCCCCTGGAGTAACATTCAATCAATTGGTGGATAAATGTCCTGGCTTCCTCAGCTCTACTCCATGAGTGATTCTGAGACATGACCCACTCTGTGTCTCCCAGGGTCCACAGCAGGAGTGAGCCCCAGTTATCTACAGCAGTAACTCACTGATTTACATGCCCTTTACAGTAAGTCTCGCTTAACATTGTCTTTTTTTCTCTGTTCCCAATTTTTCCCCATTTATCCCCCTCCACCCTGCCCCCCCAACTGGCCAGCATTGCCCCCACCTTAGTTCATGTCCATGGGTTGTACATATAAGTTCTTTCAGTCCTCTGTTTCCTATACGATTTTTATCACTCCCCGTCTATTTTATGCCTACTAATTATGCTTCTTCTCCCCTGAACCATTTCTCACCCATTCCTCCCTTCCCCCTCCCCATTGAAATCTCTTCATGTGATTCCATTTCTCTGATTCTGTTCCTGTTCTGGTTGTTTGCTGAATCTTGTTTTGGTTGTTTTTCTTTTTCTTTAGGTTTATTTGTTGATAGTTGTAAGTTTGTTGTCATTTTACTGTTCATATTTTTTATCTTTTTTTCTTGGATAAGTCCCTTTAACATTTCAAGCCCACATAATATGGCTTGGTGATGATGAACTCCTCTAACTTGACCTTATCTGGGAAGTTCTTTATCTGCCCTTCCATTCTAAATGAAAGCTTTGTGGGATAGAGTAATCTTGGATGTAGGTCCTTGCCTTTCATGATTTCAGATGCTTCTTTCCCTTCCCTTCTTACCTGCAAAGTTTCTTTTGAGAAATCAGCTGATAGTCTTATGGGAACTCTTTTGTAGGTAACTCTCTTTTTTGTGGCAGACCCTTCAGCATAGCGTGGGCCCAGCTCCCATTTGGAGATGCACAGGTCCCACGTCCACAGGTAGGTTCTTTCATGGGTAATCAAATTTGAATATACTTAGGCTGTTTGGAGACTGACTTTCTGCTAAAACCCCCCACCCTGCAAGTACCTTGAACGCCCAATGTAACTGCCTGCCTATTCATTTACTGATATCCTTCTTCTGAGATGTAATGAAGGGCATTGGCTCCTTTATTATAACCAGGATAATAAAGAGAACCATCTTGAAATGTAAGGAGGAAACATTATTAGAATAAAGGCCTGTCATGGCGAAGGCTGTAGCTTTTGCTCCTCTTGAGAGAAAAGCCATGCTGTCATCCTTATTCCTCCACCAGACTCGGTAGTCTGTATGTATGTTTTATTTAATCCATAATGACGCAGACACTGCTGGCTGGTGTCTGCCTCATCTTCTTTTTTCTTTCTGCTTTTAAGATCCTCTCTTTAACTTCAACCTTTGGCATTTTAATTGTGATGTGTCTTGGTGTAGTCCTCTTTGGGTCCAACTTGTTTGAAACTCTGTGCTTCCTGAATCTATGTGCTATTTCCTTTGCCAAATATGGGAGATTTTCTTTCATTATTTTTTCAAATAGATTTTCAAATTTTTGCTCTTTCTCTTCTCCTTCTGGCATCCCTATGATTTGGATGTTGGCATTTTTGGAGATGTTCCAGAGTCTTCTTATTCTCTTCTCACTTTTTTTTTTTGAATTCTTGTTTCTTCATTCTGTTTTGGTTGACTGTCTATTTCTTCATTATGTTCCAAATCATTGATTTGAATCCTGGCTTCCTCCCCTCCACTGATGGTTCCCCATGGATTTTTCTTTATTTTACTTAGTGTAGCTTTCATTTCTTCCTTTATGCTTTTGAAATACTCGGTGAGTTCTCTGAGCATCCTTATCACCAGTGTTTTGAACTCTGTGCATCTGATAGGTTGGCTATCTCTGTATCATTTAGCTCTTTTACTGGGGTTTTGTTCTGTTCTTTCATTTGGGTCATATTTCTTTGCCTTCTCAATTTGGCAGCCTTCATGTGTTTGTTTCCGTGTATTAAGTAGAGATTCTTTGACTCCCTATCTTAGCTCTCCTGTTACATTGTAAGGGTGGAGCTCTTAGGTATTTGCCAAGGCAGGGCAGCCCACTTCACCTCTTATGGCTCTGTATGTGGGGGAGGAATTGGAGAGGGGACAATGCTGCTTCCTGGCTGCTGGAGCCTTACTATGCACTCACTCCTATTCTAGCCTCTTCACCTACTTCCCATATGTGACTGGCACATCTCTAGCTGTTTCCCTGGTGTTGGTTCCCAGAGTGCGTGGGTTTGTGTATATTCTAGGACCATGTAGGCCCTTTAAATGGACTCTCCTGAGAGATTGGCAGTATCTTCTGCCACCCCAACCCTCACTGGTTTTTATAGACAGACGTTAAGAGACTTTATTTTCCCAGCACTGGAACCCTGGGCTCTGTATTCTGGCCTGGGGGTGGGATCTCTCGCTCCCCAGATTTACTTTTCAATTTTATCCACCACATGTGAATGTGGGGCCACCTGTTCTGCCTGCCACTGCTGCCACCTCATTGCTATCACACTGTGTCCTCTCTGCCTCAGCTTCCTGCTTCTGCCTCTCCTACCCATTTGGATGAATGTGGCTTCTTTAAATCTTTGGTTATCCTACTTCCATAGAGTTTGATTTTCTGGCAGTTCCGGGTGTTTTTTGTTTTGAGGTTAGTTGTGATCCTTCTTATGGTTGTGGAAGGAGGCAAAGCATGTCTATCAATGCCTCCATCTTGACCAGAAGCCAAGGATTGAATCTTTATGGGTGCATTATTCAGATGCTAAAGATCTGAGAAGAGAGCAGAGTATTTATCCTCAGAACCACCCTAATATCTCATCTCAAGCCATTTTTTCCTTTTTTATATTTTATTGATTATGCTATTACAATTGTCCCATTTTTTTCTACCCTTTATTCCCTTCTGCCCTGTACCCCCACTCCCACCATCATTCCCCTACCTTAGTTCATGTCCAGGCATCATACATAGAAGTTCTTTGGCTTCTCTCATTGCCCATACTATTCTTAACCTCCACCTGTCTATTTTGTATCTACCATTTATGCTTCTTATTTCCTGTAACTTTTCCCCCATTCTCCCCCACTCTCCCCTCTGCTAATCCTCCTTATGATCTCCATCTCTGTGATTCTATTCCTGTTCCACTTGTTTGCTTAGTTCATTTTTGTTTTTGCTTTTTAGGTTCCTTTGTTGATAGTTGTGAGTTTGTTGTCATTTTAATGTTCATAGTTTTTGATCTTCAATTTCTTAGATAAGTCCCTTTAACATTTCAAGCCCATATAATAAGGGCTTGGTGATGATGAACTCCTTTAACCTGACCTTATCTGGGAAGCACTTTATCTGCCCTTCCATTCTAAACAATAGCTTTGCTGGATAGAGTAATCTTGGATGTAGGTCCTTGCCTTTCATGACTTGGAATACTTCTTTCCAGCTCCATCTTGCCTGCAAGGTTTCTTTGGAGAAGTCAGCTGCTAGTCTTATGGGCACTCTTTTGTAGGTAAACCCCTCCTTTCCTCTTGCTGCTTTTAAGATTCTCTCTTATGTTTAATCATGGGTAATGTAATTATGATGTGCCTTGGTATGTTGCTCTTTGGATCCAATTTCTTTGGGACTCTCTGGGATTCCTGGACTTCCTGAAAGTCTATTTCCTTTACCAGATTGAGGAAGTTCTTCTTCATTATTTGTTCAAATAAGTTTCCCATTTCTTGCTATTGTTCTTCTCCTTCTGACACCCTATAATTCAGATATTGGAACATTTAAAGTTGTCCTGGACGTTTGTAAGCCACTCCTCATATTTTTGAATTCTTGTTTCTTCATTCTGATCTGGTTGGATGTTATTTCTTCCTTTTGTTCCAAGTCATTGATCTCAGTCTTGGTTTCCTTCCTGTCACTGTTGGTTCCCTGAATATTTTGCTTTATTTCACTTTGGGTATCTTTCATTTTCAACCAACCTCAATCAGTCCTGTGAGTATTTTGATTACCAGGGCTTTAAACTCTCCATCAGATAGATTGGCTTTCTCTTCATAACTTAGCTCTCTTTCTGGAGTTTTGCTCTGTTCTTTCATTTGGGCCCTATTTCTTTGTCTCAGTGCACTAGTCTGCTTGGTCTGGTTAACTGTTTCTTTAATTCCTTGGTTGTTGGAGTTCCATGCAGTTTGATTTTCTGGCACCTCTGGTTATTTATTGATTTTAGATTGGTTGTTATACTCCTTTTAGTTGTGTGAGGAAGTAAAGGGTTTATACCTATGCCTCCATCTTGGCCAAAACTCTGGACAGCAACAAATTTAAAGACAAACAGAACCTAGAACTGCCAGAACATTGAACTGTATGGAAGTCCAACAACAAAGGTGTTAAAGGAGAAACATTCATCCAGACTGGTAAAAGCGGTGGGCACAGGCAGCCAGGGCAGAGAGGATTCTCTGCAAGGCAGTGACTGGAGGTCAGGGTGGGCAAGGAGGCAGCTGGTGGAATGTTTGGCCCCACATCTGCTTGTGAATAAAATTGGCGGAACACCTGGGGAGTGAAGCAGACAGCACAACCCAGGGTTCCAGTGCTGGAAATAAAGCCTCAAAACTTCTGACTGAAAAAAACTGTGGGGGTTGAAACAGGATAAACTCCTAGCCTGAAAGGAGAGTTTGTTGGAGAAATGCATAGGGTTCTAGAACATAGACAAACCCACCAACACAGGAGTCAGCACCAAAAGGGCCCAATTTGCTTGCGGGTAGCAGAGGAAGTCACTGAAAGCCATCAGAGAGGCAATCAAAGCGGCATTTATCCCTTTCAGACCCTGCCTCCACAAGGCAGTGACATGGGTTGCCCCTCCCTGGAGAATACCTAAGGCTCTGCTCTTTACTACATATAAGGTACAGTGAGACAAAAAAATATGGCCCAAATGAAAGAACAGATCAGCACCCCAGAAAAAATATAACTAAGCATTGCAGAGATAGCCAACCTAACAGATGCACAGTTCAAAACACTAGTAATCAGGATGCTTGCAGAAATGGTTGAGTGTGGTCACAAAATAGAGGAAGAAGTGAAGGCTATGCAAAGTGAAATAAAGGAAAATATACAGAGAACCAACAGTAAAAGGAAGGAAACCAAGACTGAGATCAATGACTTGGAACAAAAGGAAGAAATAACATCCAACCAGATCAGAATGAAGAAACAAGAATTCAAAAATATGAGGAGTGGCTTACAAACATCCAGGACAACTTTAAATGTTCCAATATCTGAATTATAGGGTGTCAGAAGGAGAAGAACAATAGCAAGAAATGGGAAACTTATTTGAACAAACAATGAAGAAGAACTTCCCCAATCTGGTAAAGGAAATAGACTTTCAGGAAGTCCAGGAATCCCAGAGAGTCCCAAAGAAATTGGACCCAAAGAGCAACATACCAAGGCACATCATAATTACATTACCCATGATTAAACATAAGAGAGAATCTTAAAAGCAGCAAGAGGAAAGGAGGGGTTTACCTACAAAGAAGTGCCCATAAGACTAGCAGCTGACTTCTCCAAAGAAACCTTGCAGGCAAGATGGAGCTGGAAAGAAGTATTCCAAGTCATGAAAGGCAAGGACCTACATCCAAGATTACTCTATCCAGCAAAGCTATTGTTTAGAATGGAAGGGCAGATAAAGTGCTTCCCAGATAAGGTCAGGTTAAAGGAGTTCATCATCACCAAGCCCTTATTATATGGGCTTGAAATGTTAAAGGGACTTATCTAAGAAATTGAAGAAGATCAAAAACTATGAACATTAAAATGACAACAAACTCACAACTATCAACAAATGAACCTAAAAGAAAAGAAAAACAATGAAAACAAAAACTAAGCAAACAACTCAAACAGGAACAGAATCAGAGAAATGGACATCACATGGAGGGTTTTCAGTGGGGAGG
Organism: Anoura caudifer; assembly: GCA_004027475.1. Lineage (NCBI taxonomy): Eukaryota > Metazoa > Chordata > Mammalia > Chiroptera > Phyllostomidae > Anoura > Anoura caudifer. The sequence goes on from PVKU01006425.1 coordinate 59,167, forward strand.
GGAAAGGGAGGAATAGGGGTGAAAAAGTACAGGGAAGAAGAAGCATAATTGATAGGCATAAAATAGACAGGCAGAGGTAAAAATGGTATAGAAAACAGAGAATTCAAAGACCTTATATGTACAGTCCATGGAGATGAACTAAGTGGGAGGGAATGATGTAGGGTTGGGGGTACAGGGTGGAGGGGGGATAAAGGGGGAAAATTGGGAAAACTGTACTAACATAATTAATAAAATATACTTAAAATTTTTTGTTGTTGTCCTTCTTTTGGTTGTGCCATGAGGCAAAGAGTATGTACGTATTCCAAGCCCACATTTTTAAGGAGAAGAAAAGCATAGGTAAGGAATTTGGGAAAAAAATGTTTAATCAAATAAGAGTTGCAGTCCCTGGGAGATTTTCCTAGTATTTCTTCATCTCCCAATCAACAATTCTGCATCTGTATCACTGATATTCCCTCCCTGTAACACAATTGCTTAGATAGCATCTTGATCAGCTGCTTATAGACCCTCTAGGGAACAAAGGTTAAGTTGCTTGTCAACCTCCTGGATTCACTTAGGTCATGTATTTCGTTTCTTGGAATAACAGCTTTCTACATGCATTAATCACTTAAGCCTATCAATTATAGTAAAGGCTAAAATCTTGACTCCTGTGTTTCCCTGTGCATTAATCACTTCAGCCTATCAACTATAACTACAGCTAACAGTTTTAACTCCTGAATTCCCCTATCACCATTACTTCTCATACTCAATCAAAAACATTCTGTCAACCGATTGGTGTGTTACTTCAAGAGCTGCAAGGAAAATATTTTTAAAAGATTTTATTCATTTATTTTTAGCTAGAGAGGAAGGAAAGAAAAAAGAGAAGGAGAGAAATATTGATTGGTTGCCTCACAGATGCCCCTAACTGGGGACCTGGCCTATAACCCTAGCATGTGCCCTGACTGGGAATCAAACCAGCAAAGTTTAAGTTTGCAGACTGGCACTCCATCCACTGAGCTACATACACCAGCCAGGGCAGGGAGATAAATCTTAAAGCAGTGCCATAAGTCTGTCCCAGTTTCCTAGGTTATTATGAGAAGGTTGGAGTATGTTCATCCATTTTCCTTCCTGTGCACATTTGTATAGTATTACCATCTGTTTGTTCCTCTCCATTTGCTCCCACATTTCTGTCCATTTCATCTTGTGACTGAATTGCCTCACTTCTGTTCTCAGAATTTTCCAATAACTTCCCAGGGTCTAAGAAAAGAGTCTGCACCCCTTAGTCTGGTGAGGCTGAGACCGTCATCCAGTATGGGTATCCAATATTTATTCTCCACTTGTGGCCTATGAGCTGTATGTGGAAGTCACTGGGACTTCTATTAGAAAGCTCTTTTAGAGGAGCTGACTCATCTGGAGGGGTGTGACCTATTACCCTTTGCTCTTCCCCTTCTCAGGATTGTATCTAGGACATGGACAAGATGGCTGGATCTCCTACTGTCAACTTGTGGCTTTGGGAATAAACAAGCAGAAAGATAGGCACAATCTGGGTCCCTGAGGATGCTATACCAGCCCTGGATAGCTGACTTCCTGACTTCTTATTCATGAGAGAATTGCCACCTAATATATTTAAGCCACAGCCTTTGGACCTGTATTATACCTGCAGACCTAGTTGCAAATGAATATTGCTGGCATTGAAAGAGCTCCAGATTTGGTTACAGTCTTTTTTTGTCTATCTTTGGCATCACTTATTTCTCAGTCCTAACTCAAGATACTACCAAATAGGTACTTATCTCATATTCCCACCCAGGTTTATCAGCCATTTCAATGATCTGTATCTTCCACTTCTTCCCTAAGACTTTTTTTTTTAAGGGATTTTATTTATTTATTTTTAGACAGAGGGGGAGGGAGGGAGAAAGGAAGAGAAGCATCAATGTGTGGTTGCCTCTCATGTGCCCCCCACTGGGGACCTGGCCTGCAACCCAGGTACGTACCCTGACTGGGAATTGAACCAGGCACCCTTTGTTTCAGACTGGTGCTCAGTCCACTGAGCCACACCAGCCAGGGCCCAGAGAGGTTTTAACACTAAGAGTAATTGCTTCTTCTACCCAGCTTTTTGCATAGTTAAGGATGTGAGTTATGGCGTCTGATTCTCTGGCTCTACCTTTTACTACCTGTGAGAGATTGAGCAACTTTCCAGGGCAATGGGAGGGTCTAATTCTCTATAAAGAAAGAAATAGTATTCTGCTGGCTTGGAGAGGAGACAATGGTCAGTAGTTAGTAACCCAGACCAGGCTCTTGCTGACTGCATGTTCACAGAACATTGATTCTGAAAAAGTTTTAGGAGACATATTCCATTTCTCTGCTTTGTGTTTCCTTTCCACAAAGTGGTGACTACTTGTTTATTAAGATTTGGGAATGATAGGAGAAGAAAAGGAGAGCATTTTAGTACTTTAAAATGTTTGCTTCAACCCAATAGAATGCATGATTATGAATGTACTGAAACCACCAAGGAAATGATAAAACCTACATTTGCATGATTTCATAAATGCTAGCCTGCAATTTTCCTGTTCAAAAGAAGAGCTCATTCACTCTGGCCTGTACCAAAACAATAACCTCTACTTTAGTAAGCAAAGTTAGCATTTAGATAATTTATTGAATTTTTGAATGCCTAGACTCATCTTCTCAATTGTCCTAACACAAGAGATAAACAAGAGGGCAGTAGTATATTTTCATTTGGCAGCTTTTAAAAAGCTCTGTAATGATCTTCAAAGTATATACACCAGGAGTGAGGGGAAAATGGACAGGTATTGGTTGGGGCAGAAGGCAGGTCTGGTTTCAGCTGCTGCTTGATGCTTAGCAAATCACTCCATGGTGCTGAGCCACAGGGATGGAACACTTGAATGAGGTGGACTTGTCGGCTTCTTTCCAGATATATGAACCTTTATTTTGAAGATGTGATAATTTGGAGATTACCCTATTCCCCAGGAAGAAAAAGATCTTTCACAAACAATGTAATGATTGGAGTGACTCCTTTAGGAATCATCCAGTCATGAGAACTAACCTTTGTCTGCTAACCTTTGTCTATTTGAGCTCCCACCTGCTAAGAGAATCCTTATTGAATAGATGAAAAGTACTTTAAAAAAAGAGTGAATCCTTTGAATCACTATATCATACAAATGAAACTAGTATAACCAATATAAGATTGTATACCAACTATGCTTGAATAAAAAATAAATTAAAAAAAAGAATGAAGACTTCGGTGAACCAGCACTCCAGGTAAATGGCTATAATGCTCTGTTTCCTAAGAAAACTGAAAGAAAAATGTTTGGTTGAATAATTATTAGTCTCTCTAACACAAATATAAGGTTAGATTTTAAAATAGTATGAAAACAGAAGGCAAACAAACTTTTAGTCGTGTTTTCTTATAATATCTTCTTTATAGTTTTACCAATTTGCCATTTTGTTATTTTTTACAATATCCACCAGTCAATTAATATAAGCTCTCTTTAGGCATAGTTTATATTCTATACAGGAATATGTTTCCCTTCTCTCTTCTTTCTCTCTTTCATTCCTCTTTTTAAATTGTCAGGTCTTATTTTAGTGCTTTGTGTACAACAAATACTCAATAAATCCTTGGTAACAATCTCTATAACTGAATTTCATGAGTACCATTAGCCCATTTAACATGTGGATAGTATGAACCCCAAGTTTAAGGAGTTGCTACAGGTCAGAAATCAAGTCAATGTTTGAGATTTTAAATAAACTGAAGCTTTCTTTGACTCAAGTTTTGCATAATGCTATCTTCTGAGAAACAGATGATTGTTTGCAGTTTCAAAGGTAGTCATTAAATTGTCTACTTACTTTCCCTCCTTTGTAAGTAATGATGCAAGTAAGTAGTCACATGTGTGGAAATTCACTCATGTGCTTTACTTAATCATGGGAGGGACAATGCATTTACCTTATATGTTTGTCTCTAATACTTCCTTATATGTTTGTCTTCTAATGCTTCCAAACATCCAATTGAGATAGAAGTTTGAGTGCAAAAAGAAATTTATCCCCCAAAATAAAGAGATCTTGGGCAGTTATTGATGAGTAGGTGAGAAATCCCAACAGATTTCTGGGAAATGGAAAGTGTAGGGAGAGTTGACTTACAGAGTGAAAGAAGCTGCAGCCCAGGAAGGTGGGGCCTGACTGGTTGTCTGAGTTCCCAGGGGCTCCACTTGGAATGGGCAGGTATGGTGGGGGTGGAGAGTGAGGAATAGGGCTGCAAACAGTGGAAGGGAAGGAAATGTTTACACAACCGTTCCAAAACTGCCTACCTTCATATGCAGATCCCCATCAAAATCTGGGGAGTCTTAAGGAAGCTGAATGTACAGGGAAAGGTGTGTTCTCATGGGTGGGTATTGGTGCTTCTCAAGTAATGCCTTCCTATTCTGGCCTTTGCAGCGTATGTGGCTTGACAGTTGCCCGAAAGCTACTCAATTGTATCATCAAGTCCCAACTCAAATTAGAATAATGAGAGCAGGGTTTATTTATAAGGTACTATATCAGATTCCTCTGATGCCTGACTTTGGATCCTTTGGATCTCACCTCTCTCTCAGTCAAGCTTCTGCTGCAGTGGCCATTCCATGGGCTCCAAGTGCTTTTTTGCAGGTACAATTCAGTTAATGTGTGGAGCTAGTCCTTACTGGCTTGGGAGGGTTAAACATAGCCATTATTAAATAATTAAATTATATAAACTTACAATTAAATTACATTAAAAGCAAAGACAATAGTCAAAATTCATTAATTCCTACCTATTTTACTACATTTTATTCTTATTCATATTCTTGAGGTTATTGTACATCTGATGAAAACACCATGTAAGGCCCCTCCTTCCAAGACTGCATTGAAATCAGCCATGGGGAGTGTTTGTACCATGGAAACAGGAAAGCCAGATTTCAAACATTTACCAGCACCACTTTGGTACCATCTGCCAGCACCTCCCTTGTATCTACACAGCACTCTTTTACCTCCTGCCCTGGAGTTTAATTAGCATACTGCCACAGGATGCAGTGTTTGGAGCCACAATGTATAAGCTAAAGATGCAGGGGAGTTTACACCTGCATTACTGAGTTATTTTGACAAGTGAAAAATGGGAGCTGGTAAATAAGTTCTTGCCTGTATCTCCCTGAACACAGACTGTTCTATTAACATCCCATCTAAGAGCATAGTCCTGTGAAATTGAGCAAACTGCACTCAGTGGCAGCCAGTGTTATCATGCTTCCTAGGATTGGCTCTCCCTCCTTATTCCTCATTTTCTTATTTCTCTGCTATGGGATTGAACTTTCTAATAGCAATACTGCATTGTCTGAGGCTCTGGCTTCTATTGAAGTTCAGGGTAAGACAGGTCCTAATAATGAAAATGAGTGTGGGTGTGTTTGGAAGACAAACATGCTGCTGGACCTGAGGCCAGAAGCAGTAGAGTTGTTATAACCCCTGACTTGAAAAGACAAGGACAGGAAGCAGTCAGCAAAAGCTGGATGATGAGAGTAATTTTGAAAATATCTGAAACCTTCCGTTGAGGGGCATAATCAGTAGCAACACCCAGAGAGGAAGCTAGGAAAATCAATTCCCAGAACACACTGTGTTCACTCCCTCTCATCTCTTATCAGGGTGTCTTGTTGACTAAACACATTGGGAGCCAGAGGACAGAGATCAGGAAGGAAAAGGTGAAAGGAAGGGTGAATGGAAAGTATTCCTCACAGTATCCTAGAACAAAATCTCTCCATTAACATTCACAGTGCCCAGGCACACTTTCCACTCAGGAGAGAGGTTGGTCAGGATATAGACCAGCTTACTCAACAGTAAGCAGAGAGAAGTCAGCTGTGTAAGTGAGAAAAGTTAAAACAAGCTAAGAAAAAAAAAAGCTAATTCTGGAAGAAACAAAGAATTTAGAGAACAAAAATAAACTTGAAAGCAAACATTATATTTATACAAGAACATGGTGTTATGAGTAAAAGGAACAAACAAATAAATGAGAAAGAGTTCTTAGAAATTAAAAAATTATTATAGAAGGAAAATTTAATAAACAGCCTAGAAGAAAAAGTAGAAAAAGTCTTCCAGATCTTAGGAAAAAAACTGAGAAAATATGGTACCATAAATAAGAGTCATGGAAGTATAATTCAAAATAGTAGCAGAGAGAGAGAGAGAGAGCGCAAAAAATATTGAAGGAAGAACATAATAGGATTAAAGACCTAAGTCTTCAGGAGGGCTAACATTTGTTCCCCTTCACTGAGCAGTCACTGGACATCAACACCTTCAGGGCATGAGTGTAACCTTGTGCAAAGCGACTTACTTCAGCCAAGGCAACTCTCAGAGAGGACTTAGCCTTCAATAATCAATACCAGAGAAAGAGGCCTGGGTTCTAAAAGGGGATCTATTGGTTCACTACAACATGGATTACAGTCCTCTTCTTGTGCTCTTTGAATCCAGTTGTTTTGCATAGATATTCACCTCTCTGTGTACAGCTTGTCCAGAATTTTTGTTGGGAACTTACCCTGTGAAAACATAGAAAAGAAAGGATAGTCAGATAAACTGTAATTCCCACTACTGTGGCTTGTCTATAGGTTGCAACAAATTTTTATCATCTCCCTCCTCTATTTTGTACCTTTTTTATAACCTCACATCTTGCTACTTCTGGCACCTCTGCTAGCCTATATTGCTTATCTGGTGAAACGACTATGATCATCATCCCTGAGGTGTCTGAGCTCTGGTAACAGTCTTTCTCAGGTATGAGTACATTTGTTCATTTATCATCAATATTGAGCAAGGTGTGGTTGAGACAGGTTAATAAGCCAGGACAAGCAGAATAGGAAAACTGAGGCAGATAGTTAAACAATTTGCAGCCATCTGGTAAATCTACATGCCAAGCAGTTTGCAGCCATATAGTAAATTTTATTTTTCCTAAACTGAGAATGCTTAAAAGTAAATGGTTTTCACTTCTCTCCAATCAGAGGGTAAATGTAATAGGGTGCAGCCAGGGGGCCCCCCAAATAGGGATTTGTAATGGGGTCCAGAGCTCAGGGTGTCCAAGAAATTTTAAAAAATATATAGGATGTCCTTGCCCCCACAAGTCTGAACTGGAAGGTGGGACACAGGGAACAGGGCCATTGAGAGCTATTTTGCATAGCAACAGTTTTGCAACTAACCTCAGGCATGGTCATTTAATATATCTATAACTTTTGACTGGTTTCATGGATATGTTAAATAGCTGTGGCTGTGCTCTGAGACTGGGAAATGGGAGTGACTTCAACTCATGACGTAACTGGGAGGCAACTCCCCCTGGTTATAGCACCTGCATGAGAGCTTAGAGATAATTCACTCCCTGCCAGAGGGCATGCTTGCCTGTACTTACTATGGCAGCCCAGAAAAGCTGGAAAAATATGGGAATGCTGGCATGTATTACAAATTGTGGGAGGAGTTGGAAATGGGGCTGCAGAGGAAGATTGGCGCTGGGATTTAAACCCAGGTAGGGCAGCCATATGAGAGGGGACCACATGGTTTTTGGCAAGAAAGGGAAAACCACGTGGCTTTGGGGCTCCCTTTGTCATGCAGTTTAGGAAGCTAGAAAGCAAGATGTAGCAGCAATGCAGAGCTCTCTCTTAGCAGTTTGGAGAAATGCAGGAGAGATTCTGCAGAAAGGAAAGGGGTGGAAGGATTCTTGCTGGTGGGCCAGGAGTAGGTGCCATGTGGGTTTGGATTAAGAAGTGGAGATCCTGGTGACATAGCTGATGATGTTGGAGTCTTGGGAGGCCTGACAGCTGAGTGAGGATTGCTGAGAACTGGGGGCTACCTGAGCCACAGGCTTCTATTTCTTTTCCTGAGATATGGTACCCCTGACTGGGCAAAGCGGGGGGAGGAAGGATGGTGTGTTTTTGTGGGTATTTTAAGGGACATTGGGATTTTAACAAAGACATTAAGTCATTACTCTAAGTCTGTATAACCTTTGAATAATTTCTTTTCTTTTCACCAATCTCTGACATTGACAGCCTTAATTCCCTGATGGTGGGCAAGGTGAACTTAAATCAGGGGGATCTTGGGAGAAGGGGAGATTCATTTGGTAATAGTATTTTGTTCCCCACCACGGGTCTGTTGAGCAACGTAAACAGGGAGACAGCAAAAATCCAGTTAGTGCCATTTGCCAACCACACCCATGCACAGATGAAGTTAAAGGAATAAATCTCATTTTGGCACATCACCATAAAGATGATGAATAATCTATTGAGATCTTCCCCTAAGACATCCCCTAAACTTCTGGGCTTTAAAACCCTCAAAAAGAAGGTACCAGAGTTACCAAACAGCAAGTGTGGGTCCTGCTGCCAACCACCCATGGGGAATTCTGGAGGCAGAGGCTTATGAAAAAGGAAAGGAATCTTTTATTCAAAAGCTATGCAATTTTGGAGGAATGGCAGGTTTCTGCTTCAGAGCCCATTCTCTTTAAAACACCCAAAGAAAAATAACCCTGCTTCCTTCTGCCAGGCCATGCAAGTCCTAGGCTGCACCTGGAGTTCATTCCCCCATTTAAAAATACCATCCTTTGGGAAATGCAGGTGGCTTCAGCACAGTCATCCAGGTGGATATCCGAGAAAGAGGGAGAGTCTCTGCCCTCCTAATGTTTACATATTTCAGCCCATAATTTCATGCACTCGGGAGGCATCCAACTTCTCAGCCAATTCCATCCTAGACTCGCACATCAGCATCTCCCCCTACTGTATCTCTGCATGAGGGTAAAGAAATCTGTCACTGGCTAGCTTGTTTACGCTTATCTCCTCCTATGACCCCGCCCTCACTCCACCCCAGTGATCTGATTAGATCTCTCCATAGGACCACAGTATACACTCTCCCTACAAGGAGCACTCCCGTGACTTTCCCTCCCCGCTTCTACCCTACATTTTCCTTCACCCTCTTATTCTCTCACAGGCAGGCATCTCCTAAACCCTAAGGACCTCACAAGGCTTCTGACTGGGGAACATTGTGCAATAGCAGTTTTTCCTGGGGTAACCCCCTGAACCTGTCCCCATGACCCTCTTTTTCTCTGATTTCCCAGTGAGCTGAAGCAGCCCCACCAAGTCTTATTTCTTTCCTATAACATTTCCAGAGAGCCAAAGCAGCCCTGCCTAGGCTCTCCTGTTGCTTCTTCTATCCCTAATTCCTTCCTTGTATCACAGCCCTCAACTTTATTAAATGTACACTCAAAAATCACCTGGACTCATGTTGTGAAATTTGTCCTGAACCCACATGCTACTGGCCCATATAAAGCAGATTGCCCAGGTCCCCTTTCTGGCAACATGGTAACCAAGAAATGCTTCTGTGGATCACTTGAGTGACAAACATATTATTCTCTGGCCTCAATTGTGTAACATCAGCCCATCTCCTCCTGATTCATATGGGTAGTTCACCTGCCAAGATGGTGACTACTTTTCTTGCCTGCTAGTCTCTTGGCACAAAGAATCATAAATAACATGGCAGAAACTATATTAAATTTAGTAGAATTTTTGTTTCTCCTGGAAGAAATGTTGCTCCTCTGGGAACTGGGATCTCTAATCAGTGCTGTCCAATAGAACTTTCTGCAGTGATGCAAATATTCTATATCTGCACTGTCCAACATTGTTGCCATTATACACATGTGGTTTCTGAGGACTTGAAATCTGGTTAGTGTGACTAAAAGAGAATTAAAAATTTTAATTAATTTAAATTTAAATAGTTACATTTGTATAGTGGCTACCATGTTGGACAGTGTAGCTCTTGAACATCAGAGCCTAAGGTTGCAGGTTAAAAGCACAGAATCCCCAAGCTGCCTGTAGAAGTGATAGCCATGCCTACATCTATCTGTTGGCTCTGTTTACAGGGGATACAACACCATGTAATGGTCTTTGATTCAAGACATACACTACATCCTAGATACAGGCAGCCCATCATGGTAGGGCATCATTTCCAAGCTGGAGCCTCAGTTATGCCATTAAAAGGCCCTTGCATCACTTTTTCTGTCCAGAAACTTCTGAATGGCACAGACAGGACTATGGATCCCATGATCAGGTGTCCCTCATCTGCTTCAAAGTGGATATCTTGGTCTGAGGTGGTGTAATGAGGTATTCCATGCTGGTAGATCAAATAATGTAAGATGAATAGTGGTGCTGACCAAGGGGCTCTGCATACAGGAAATTAAATTTATACTGTTGCTTTCAGTTGAGATAAACCATTGCTCCTTACAGAGTGAAGAGTTGAGTGTAATCAATCTACCATCAAGTATCTCATTGGTCACTTCGAAGGATGGTGCCAGAATGGGAATGATCTTTTGTTTCTATGCCTGGCAAATTGGACATTTGGCTGTGGCAGTAGATCAGCCTTGGTGAGTGGAGCCCTTATTGTTGGGCCCATGCATATCTTCCATCCCTGCCACCATGTCTTCTCCATTCATTAACTCATTGTGCTAATACTGGGATGTCCAATGACAGAGGCTAGAACTGATATGGACTGACAGTCATTTTATCTACTTGTCTTTTTAGTGCCTTTTCTAGATTAGATGCTCTCTAGTACCTATCAAAGATATAATCCAAAGATCTTCATACTTGGTGCCCACTCCCATAGATCCATCTACACATTTATTCCCCAGACCTCTTTGTTCCCGATTTCTTCCTTCTAGGCCCTAACCAACCAATTAAAATCATCCAACATTGCCATGAGCCAATGTATATTCTTGCCTCAGGCTACTTCTCTTTCCACACTGCCTGAAGCTCTGCTCATTGGAAGAATTTCTCTTCATTGTTTTCTTTCAAACCACCCTGAGTGGGGCTATCATTATCTGTAGCCAATTTTCATCTTGCACTCATAGCTCAAGCCCATTCATCCATGAACCCAGTTTAGCCTATCAGCTCATCATAGAAACTTTCATTATGTGTGAGCTGAGGGAGGGGTGTTGGTGCAACAGTGATAGCTCACAATGGGCCATGGGCCACCATGCTTGTGCCCTTTTTCCTACTCATGCCTAATCACGTATGTACCACTCCCTTTTTGCAGTGGATTGCTGCTGCTCTGCCTTATTATTTAGTGGGTTTCACAGAATCCAGCTTATGGTGAGCAGCTCAGACTGCATATCATTTGACTTCTACCAGAGACAATTAGAATACCAACCTTTTTACTTGAATGATGCAGGGGTGTCCAACCAGCAGCCCAGGATGGCTATGAATGTGGCCCAACACAAAATCATAAATTTACTTGAAACCTTTTTTTTTTCCTCATCAGTTTTTGTTAGTGTTTGTGTGTTAAATGTATGGCCCAAGACAACTCTTCTTCCAGTGTGGCCCAGAGATGCCAAAAGGTTGGACACCCCTGGTAGGGGTTTCTGCTGTAGGTAATATGGCCTTGCTGCAGAACCTTAAGAGTCTACATTGTGATCATCCTATTGGACTTTAACATGAATTCTGCATGGCATCTTTCCTATCACCAACGTCACTAGAATAATCTAGGTTGTATGACCCAAACTTCAGAGCTACTGTAATTGTGCAGAAACTCCATTTCCTTAATATGACCCTTTCTCCTTTCTGTCCACCCAGTCTCTTCTTTAATCAGTAAACCATTAGGATTTCAAATTCTGGTTAGTATTAAACTGTCTTAATAACAAAGTCTTGTGTGTCTTGACCCCAGAAACAGAGTTCAGTCAAGCTGAAGATAACATTTTGACTTCAGTTGTGTTTCAGTCCCAGGTACATGAAAGTGGAACAACCCTGTGGACCACTGAGGGAAACACCATCCTGAGGAGTTCTCCTGGTTGCAGATGAAATGAGTCATCCCAGACACAATCTGTTCTGGTGGGAAAGGGGGTGGTGATTCCCTCTAGTGGAGAATGCCCTAAGCCCTTCTCCAAAACAGCTTTTATTGGGATCGGTGTGTGCAGGGGTGTACAACATGCATGCATAGCTCATCAATCAATGTCTGAAGGCTACAGTTACAAAAAGCAGATATTATTTATAGATGATAATTGAAGAAACACAGAGATCTGCCTCAGGTCAGGGTCTGTTAGACATGCTGATGCCAGATAGATGTTAAGGCATTTCATGAGGTAAGGAGTTCACTCCTTATGCTTTAAACTTACACATCTGGTTTATACCAACAGGGCTATACCAAAGCAAAGCAAGCTTCAAAGGATACAATGTATTCTTCGGGCCTGATTTCCCACGGGAACCCTTGGTGTTAGTATCAGGTCATGCCTGCCTCCTGCATTCCAAGCATTCTGGTCAAGACTTACAGGACTCTTTCAAGGCCTTGCTTGTTCAGGGCTACAGTCTTCAATACCACACAAAGTGGTCTCCAATGGACCACACCATCATGAAACCAGACAGAACAATACCCTGCCTGACATTGGGACCAGATACAATGATCAACTACTCCCTTTCCTGGACCCAACCAATCAGTAGATCCCACAACCCCAACTCCTTTAGCCACCACGATTAATAGTTTTTTCTCTATATAACCCATCCCCCAGAAGCTATTGGGGATCAAGGCCCTTGATCACTAACTTACCTTGGACTCTGGTCTTGGCACTGTTTCCTCAACTAATGAACCTTCCTTGGCTACAGACTCCTGTTTGCATTTGATTGGGCTTTGATGTGTGCCAGCAGACAGATTTCTTCAGTCCAGTAACATTGCTTGAATTGCAGATTAGACCTGCTGCTAAGCCCTTTCCTGTACTGGCTTACATTCAAAGCTGGTATACTTTCATGTCACTTAATAAGTAGATCAGAGAAAATTAGCAGTTTTAAAATATTTTGCATCCAGAATTTAAAGAGGCCTATAAGGTATTATGATTTCATCTTAGTGATGATAGTGGGGGTTGGTTATTAGTTATAAATTGTTTGTCTTTCATTCTGGAGGATTGTCTAAGCATGCCTCAGAGTATTGGTCATTAACAGTTTTATGGATGTGTCAGGATCTTATGGTTTATCTACTACCCTCTGGAGTGTAGGTGTTTTACTAATGACTCCATCTGTCTTGCTTGATTGATCTAATATTAAATTATCAATATAATGCATAAAGCAGATGTTCTATAGGATGCCCAGATTTCCCAGGTTCTTTCAGAGGATGTCATGACAGAAGGCAGGAGAATTAACATAGTTGCAAGGCAAGACTGTAAATGTGTATAATTGTCTCATGTGAATGCAAAGCATTTTTGAGCCTTCTTTGAATAGGAATGGAGAAAGACACATTTCCCAGATCAAAGGCACATACCATGTACATTAGCCTGGGTTAATCTGCTCTAGAAAAAAATACTACATCAGGCACAAAACTATCATAGCAATTACTATTTGTTTACTTTTATGTTAGTCTGTAATTATCCTCCAGGACCTGTCTGTTTTTGTAGGAGATAGCCTAATGAATTCAATGGGATATCATTAGGACCACCAACACTACATTCTTTTGGTCTTTAAGGGTGGCATGAATCTCTGCCATTATCCCTGAATGTGACTTCTTAAAAAATGTATTTTATCTCCTGGGAGAAGGCAGTTCCTAGGGATTCTTCTAGGTCTTCTTATCTCTTATCCCAGAGTTCAAAGAAGGAGAGTGAAAGGTCTGCCAACGATTGGGTGTACTCCAATTATACTTTCAGGGACTTGAAAATGACCACCATCTGAGTCAATGGGCTCAGTGGACCCACTGTGAGCTGCACTTCCTTTTCCTGCCTAGTCCCTATGTGCATAGTCTAACAAGGGGTCATGATGATATTTGGGGTCCCTGAGTATCAATGCCTGTTCATTTCCTGTGTTTAATAATCCTTAAAAGCTTAGGTATTCCTTTTTCCCCTATATAGTTACCTGGTAGGTGACTATAGATCCCTTTAGTCATGGTCTGGGGGAAAATTACTATATAGTCTTGCCATGGTATGGCAGGGTCCCTCCTTGCAGAGGCCCAATGTCTCTTTTACACTGGACTTCAGGTTTCAAAACTGACGCAAGCCTTGAAACTGGGTAAGGGATTGTGCCCTTTCTTGGGGAACCTATTTTCAGTCTCCTGATTGTCCATTCTTGATTTCTTTTGGTTGTATAAAATAAGCAAGACATCTATTGGCTGAGGTACAATAATGGGTTAACTTGGCAGCCTTGGTGATCAAACCCTGCACAGCCAAAGAAATTGGCCCTCAACTGACTCCTAGAAGATAACCTCTATGCCCTTGGAATATCCTGCCTGATGAGTATCTTTATGCCTGGGGCTTTGAGTCACAGTTAGTTTATGCTAACAAAAAGATTTGAGGGGAGGTGTTTAGGCCACTGTATTAATTTGACCTCTGAAGGGGCTGGAGACTAAGTAACTAAGGCTAGTCACATGGGCACTCCATTCCTACATGACTGACCCCCAATTAAAACATCAAGGCTCAGGTACACTTTCCTGGTTGGCAAAACTTCATATATGTTATCACACACCACTGCTGGGAGAATTGAACACTGGGGTTCCATCATGAAAGAATGTTCCTTGAAGTCCTTGGCCCACAGTCATATAGTGGGTTTTCTGACTTTACATAGCATATACATTCCCACATCTCACTTCACTGAGCTTTTTGATCCCAGTTCCAGCATGTCTACTGGACTTAGCATGGGCCACCACATTTTATAGACTTCCAAGTAACACTTCTGGGATCTTTCTTGGGTGTTAAATCTCACATCATGAGTGAATATTTCCAGATTAATTGTCCATTATCCAACTTCTTTTTATTCTTATTTATTTAATTTATTGGGAGGATATAAATTAATAAAATTATATAGGTTTCAAGTGTATAATTCTATAATGCATCATCTATATATTGAATTGTGTCTTCAGCTCCCCAAGTCATCTCCTTTCATGACCATTTATCCCTCCTATACACTCTTCTACCTCCCCCAGCCCCCTTTTTTTCGGGAAATCACCATACTGTTGTATTTTTTTTTTGCTTAATCCCTTCACCTTTTTTATTCAGCCCCACAATCCCCCTCCACTCTGACAGCTGTCAGTCAGCTATGAGTCTGTTTCTATTTTGTTTGTTGTTTTATTTTGTTTGTTATATGTGTTCATTAGATCCCACATATGAATGAAATCACATGGTACTTGTATTTCTCTGACTGGCTTATTTCACTTTGC
Organism: Anoura caudifer; assembly: GCA_004027475.1. Lineage (NCBI taxonomy): Eukaryota > Metazoa > Chordata > Mammalia > Chiroptera > Phyllostomidae > Anoura > Anoura caudifer. The sequence continues at coordinate 74,290 of PVKU01006425.1, forward strand.
ATAATGATCTCCAGATCCATCCATGGTGTCACAAAGGGTAAGATTTCCTTCTTTTTTATGGCCAACTAGTATTCCATTGTGTAAGTGTACCATAGCATTTTTATCCAATCATCTACTATAGACACTTGGGCTGCTTCCAAATTCTGGCTATTGTAAATGGTGTGGTAATGAACATGGGGAGCAGATATTCTTTCCAATCAGGGTTTTAGGTTTCTTCATATATATTCCCAGAAGTAAAATTGTTGGGTCATAAAGCACTTCTATTTTTAATTTCTTGAAGTAACTCCATACTGCTTTCCACAGTGGCTGCACCAATCTGTATTCCCATCAACAGGCCACAAGAGTTCCCTTTTTAGTACATTGTGACCAGCACTTGTTGTTTGTTGATTTATTGATGACAGCCATTCTGATAGGTGTGAGGTGATATCTCATTGTGGTATTAATGTGCATTTACTTGATGATTAGTGACACTGAGCATCTTTTCATATGTCTAATGGTGATCTATGTGTCCTCTTCAGAGAAGTGTGTATTCAAATCCTTTGCCTTTGGATTGTTTGTTTTTCGGTGTTGAGTTTATATGTTCTTTAACAATTTTTGATATTAACCCCTTATCAGATGTATCATTAGTGAATATGTTCTCCCATGCAGTGTGTTGTCTTTTCATTTTGTTGATGGTTTCCTTTGCTGTGCAAAACTTTTTATTTTGATGTAGTCTTTTTGTTTATTTTTTCTTTTGTTTCCCTTGCCCAAGACAACATATCAGAAAAAAATATTGCTATAAGAAATGTCTGAAAAAATGTCTGAGATTTTCCTGTCTATATTATTTTCTAGAATTTTTATGGTTTCAACATTCATCTCTTCAATCCATTTTATTCATATGTGCAATGTATGGAAGTGGTCTATTTTTAGATTTTCCATGTATCTGTCTATTTTTCCCAACACCATTTATTGAATATATTATCTTGACCCTATTGTATGTTTTTGCCTCTTCTGTCAAATATTAATTGACTAAAAAGATATAGATTTACTTCTGGGCTCTATATCCTGTTCCATTGATTTACAGGTTTTTTTTAATGCTGATACCATGCTGTTTTGATTACTATGCACTTGTAGTATAGTTTAATATCAGGTAGTGTGATTCCTCCAACTTTGTTCTTCTTTCTCAAGGTTGCTGTGGCTATTCAAGGGCTTTTGTGTGTTTATATAACTTTTTGGATTATTTGTTCTAGATCTGTGAAATATGCCATTGGTATCATGATAGGAATTGTGATGAATTTATAGATTGCTTTGGGTAGTATGGACATTTTAATGATGTTAATTCTTCCTATTCATGAACACAGTATATTCTTAGACTGATTTGTATCTCTTTTGATTTCTTTCTTCAGTGTCATAATTTTCTGAGTATAGGTCTTTTACCTCCTTGGTTAAATTTTATTTTTTGAAGCAATTGTGAATGAGATTGTATTCTTAGTTTCCCTTTCTGATAGTTCATCATTGCTCTATAAAATGCAACCAATTTCTGGATATTTATTTTGTGTCCTGCCACTTTACTGAATTAATTAATTAGCTCTAAAACTTTTTGGTGGAATCTTTAGTGTTTTCTAATTTGGATGCCTTTATTTCTTCTTGTCTGATTGCTGTGGCCAGAACTTCCAATATGATGTTAAATAACAGTGAGGAAGTCAGACATTCCTCTTTTGTTCCTGATCTTAAGAAAAATGCTTTTAGTTTTTGTCCATTCAATATGATGTTGGCTGTGGATTTGTCATACGTGGCCTTTATTATGTTGAGGTATGTTCCCTGTACTCTCACTTTGCCGAGAGTTTTTATCAAAAATTGGTGCTGAATTTTAGGAACTACTTTTTCTGCATGTACTGATATAAAATCATGTGATTTTTTCATTTTATGTGGGGTACCATGTTAATTGTTTGTGGGTGTTATACTAACCTTGCATCTCAGAAATAAATCCCACTTGATCATGGTATATGATCTTTTTCAATGTATTTACAGATCCAGTTTTCTAATATTTTGTTGAGGATTTTTGCATCTATGTTCATCAGGGATATTGGCTTATAGTTTTCATTCTTCATAATGTCTTTATCTGGTTTTAGAAGTAGAGGAATGCAGGCCTTCTAAAATGAGCTTAGTAATTTTTCTCTCCTCCTGAATTTTTTGAAATAATTTGAAAAGAATAGATATTAGTTCTTCTTTGAGTGTTTGGTAAAACTCACCTGTGAAGCCAACTGGTCCAGGACTTTTGTATTTTGGGAGTTGTTGTTGTTGTTGTTGTTGTTGTTTAAATTACTGCTTCAGTTATACTAGTTGTAATCTGTCCAGATTCCCTGATTCTTCACAATTCAGTTTTGGAGACTGTATATTCCTAGGAACTTATCTATTTCTTCCAGATTGTCCAATTTTTTGCATCTAGTTATTCATAACATATTCTTATAATACTCTGAGAAGATGCTCGATATGATTTAAGTCTTCTTAAATTTATTGGTCCTTGTTTTGTGCTTTAATATGTGGCCTAAGTTAGAAATGTTACATGTGCACTTGAAAATAACACATATTATGCTACTTTGGGGAGGAATGCTCTGAAGATCTCGACTAAATCCATCCGATCTAGAGTGTCATTTAAGGCTGATGTTTCCTTGTTGTTTTTTTGTCTGGTAGATTTATCCATTGCCATCAATGTATTGTTAAAATCCTCTACTATGATTGTATTACTGTCAACCTCTCTTTATGTCCATCATGATTTCCTTACATATTTAGGTGCTCCTATGTTGGGTGGATGAATGTTTACAAGGGTTATATCTCCTTGTTGGATTGCTCCTTTTATTATTATGTTGTGCTCTTCTTTGTGTCTTACTATAGCCTTTGTTTTAAAGCTTATTTGTCAGATATTGGTATTGCTACCCCAGCTTTTTTTCCATTTCCATTTGCATGAAATAACCTTTTCCATACCTTTACTTTTAATCTGTGCATATCTTTTATTCTGATGTGTGTCTCTTGTAGATAGCTCAAATATTGGTCTTATACTTTTATCCATTCAACTACCCTATGTCCTTTGATTGGAGCATTTAAGACATTTACATTTAAAATAATTACTGATAGGTATGTATTTGTTGCCATTTTATTCTTTAACTATGTTTCTCCTTCTCCTCCTCCTCCTCCTCCTCCTCTTCTTCTTCTTCTTCTCTTCTTCCTCTGGCAAGTCCTTTAACATTTCTTGTGATGCTCATTTGGTGATAACAAACTCATTTACTTTTTTTTGTGTCTGGGAATTTTTTTATTTCTCCTTCAATTTTAAATGACAGCCTTGCTGGGTAAAGTAGTCTTGGTTGTAGGTCCTTGTATTTCATCACTTTGAGTATTTCATGCCAGTGTCTTCTGGTTTGCAATGTTTCTGTTGAGAACTCAGATGACAGTTTTCTGGAAGCTTTCCTGTAGGTAACTAATTGTCTTTGTCTTGAAACTTTTAAGATTCTCTCTTTGTCTTTAACCTTTGCTATTTTAATTATGATGTGTCTTGGTGTGGGCTTCTTTGGTTCACCTTGTTTGGGACTCTCTGTGCTTCCTGGACTAGTGGGTCTTTTTCCTTCACCAGGTTAGGAAAGTTTTCAGTCATTATTTCTTCAAATAGGTTCTTCATAGTATATACTCTATGAAAACAGAAAGAACACAAAGGTTCATAAACGCAGCAAATCATAAACCAGTTTCTGAGTCTGCAAGAGTATCAGATGAGAAGACTTCCAAATGTAAGGCTTTGATGTAATAAAATTAAGTAGTGATAATTTGATACGTATTTTTTATTTGAAGTTTAAATGTCTTTGGTGATATCCTTAGGTGATCAAGTATATCCTGTAAGGTTAATAATTCCAATTAAAGGATAAAGGAAAAATGAAACATTAGTGTCCAGAGTATCCAGTCTAGTTCATAGGTGAGAAATAAAATTTTGCAGACAATACACTGAATTGGAGTTAATTTCCATAATTGTATATGAGACTTTATTGAAACATAATTTTCCTTTTTAAAATTACCCTCATTTTTATTAAAGAGTCAAGTCAAGACCAATTCATTTATTGCATTAAGTCCAGTTTCAATTTGGCTTGATTATTTGCATAAACACAACAAGGATCACAATTGATCATATAGGCTCTTTAAGTCTGCCTTGCTGGAACTTACACAAGAAATCTTTAGATTGAGCTTTATTCAGCCCTCCAGGGCACAGAAGCCAAGCCACACACACCTGCCATCAGATTTTGTCTGCATTACCTATATCCTTTAAATTTTTGAGGTTTTCATCATGTCTTGAGGTTCTGTCTTATCATTTTTCAGGAAAGCAGCCTTCGATCCTTATTTGGAAAGATTGCCATAAAAAACATGACCAAACACAGTACCAGGCTGTTTCTCCAGTGGGTTTTTATTGGCTTTAAAAGTGAATTTTAAAAAGTGAATTTTAGTTCTTCATGGCTTTCTGGTAATAACCGGAGTCTAGGCATGCCTCCTTCAGGCATGATGTTCCAGTCAAAGTCTTGGTTAATAAAATCACAATTGGAAACTGGCTCCATGTGTCTTGTTATAAAGGAATTAGATTCCTACTGGATGTATGCAAAAAACATATTGTTATGGAAAGAATAATACTTATTAATAGCTTCCACATTCCAGAAGGACTAGGTAGGGAGAAATATGTAAATATCTCAATATTGCTTATGAAATTATATTTTACTAATTTGTTTTAAGAAACAGAAAGTTTTCTTATGTCTGAAAAACAAATGATTAAAAATTAGGAATATTTTGAACAAAAAGGTTTTAAAAGCTACAATTATTTTTAGTTTATTATGTTCCATAATTAATTTCTGTTTATTTTGATTATTTGCAAGCACCTTTATAAATTCAGCCATTTTACAGATTTTCAGCAATCTTCACTCAGTTCAAAGGTATGGCCTGAAAATTCATTCTTAGAAATGTGCAATCCAAAACAAGTGAGAGTCCATTCCATGAAACTCTCCCAAAACACAATATATATTTTTGTAAATGTGTTAGAGCACAAACAATGACTGTTTATAATTGACAAAACTTAAAATGACATGGTTCCAGGGCTGCATAATGCAACTGACAAAGGAATTTGAATTCCTGAAACATTTTAAGATAATAACTAAAATTACAAGTGAAGTATATCAGAACTTACATCATTTTTAGAACATTTATTTTAATAATAATATGTATATACAAATAGGGTATACTTATTATTTCTTTATTTGACAAAGCTTCCCATGTACTTTAAGCATATTAAATATGCCCAATTAGTTAAAAAAATTTTCTTTTATAAAAGAGGGAGAACAAATCCTTGAGGTACTCCAGGGGCCCATTGGAATAACTCTAAGTTACTTCTCTTAAAAATTCTCTTAAAATTTAAATTTTGGGAAGGCTGTCAAATAACCAAAAGAGTATAACATAAACTTTTTGTAAGATAATACATTTTATGGTAATAACTTCAAAAAACATTAGTTAAAGTTAAAACCAGTTCTCACATCTAATAGTTTGTCTAGACCACAGGATCCTATTTAATTTATGTAAATATTTAATTTTTTAGGCCAATAATATATTACACTCTACTAATGTTATTTGGAGGCAGAAAATGTACCACATATAATACATAGATGAACACATATTACATACAGATCACACACATAAAGACTATATATGTAAAGCACAAGATTTTTTCATGTCTTTTTTTCTATATGATTCTTCTTTAAGTTATACAGACCCTTTGTAATTTTTCTAGTCCCCTTTAGTTTGTCACATTAATGCATTCAGGAATTAGAACAATTTGCTTTTAATTCTACTTCCTTTAAAATATATTGCCATAGCCCTGGCTGGTGTGGCTCAGTGGATGAGTGTCAGCCTGTGAATCAAAGGGTCACCAGTTCAATTCCCAGTCTAGGGCACATGCCTGGGTTGTGGGCCAGGTCACCAGTAGGGGTGCTCGAGAGGCAACCACATATTGATGTTTCTCTCCCTTTCTCTCTCTCTTCCCCTCTCTAAAAATATAAATAAATAAAATCTTTAAATAAAATAAAATATATTGCCATAATTAACACCTTTTAATACCAAAAGCATGCAACTTCTTTTTAACTTAGTTTAAATTTTTAACATTGAGAAACCTCAATATCCACTGATAACTAAAAATAAGCAGCCAGTGTTCCTTAGGTTAACTTCTATGAACAGATTTCCCAACTTGCAGAAACATAGCTTCTTCTATTGGCAAATACACTCACTTTCAAGAAACATACCTCTAACAAGACATTTATTAACAAAATACTCATTAACAGCTTCAAATTCAGCCTTTTTGCAACAAAAGCCAAAGCCTTTTTGCAACAAAAGCTAAAAGCTGGTAAACCCAAAACTTACCTAGCAATTAGTGTTTTAGTATTTCAAGATATTTAGATATCCAATAACTTTAATAAAAATTTACCTCTTTAGTAAGGAACAGCTGAAATAAATTGATTTGATCAGCTATAGCTAAGTTTTTTTTTTTCTTTAACCTTTTTGATAAGCTTTACCTTGCAAAATTTTGCATAGTAACAGATTGAGAGCAGGTATTTTCATTTCAAAGACAGACTTTGGTTTTGGAGTTGTAGAAGGTGAAGGAATGGAGTGTTGGCATTTATTAGCCTCAGAAACCTTTAGTTTAGAGACATTCTCTAAAATTATTTATTAACTTAAAAAATTTTACCTGTGCTTCTTCTAGCTTTTCATTTATTAGGCCCTTGGTCAAAAGAGACACAAGAAAAATCTCTAAAGCAAAGACAAAGTTTCAAGGAGGGCTTATCTTATCATTTTTCTCTCTAACTTAAGTTTATCTTCTAACTATCTTACTTTCACTTTTTGCTCTTCCTTTTCCTCACACAGGTCCCCTGCAAGGCCCATGAGAACATTGGGGACATCCCTCCAATACTGGTGCACCACCCTGGGTTTATCCCCCTCATTACCTATCCTTGGGATTTCCCCCGTTATTCCCCACCAGGCATGTCATGTTGTTATCCACAGTTGACTCAGCTGGGGAATTCTTCCAAGTATCCAAATCCTGCCAGCTACACCAATTGTAATGCGGGAGGTCAAATCCAGGGATCTTGACTGTTCATTTGGATAAACCAAAAAATCCACAAGAACTGGGTGGAATAGATATTGCCTTTATTATTTATATTATAGGGAACTTCAATGGCAGCAAGTTGGTAAGCAGGACTGCACTCCCCTGTGTCCAAGACTTGCTTTAAGGGGTCCAAGGCAAAAGAGGTATGTGTCCTACACATAAGTCTAAACTACATCACCTCAGTGTAAAGAAAAGGTCAAGAAGCAGTCACTGGACAGGAGCTCACTCCCAAAAAGGTGGTAAGGAGGAAGTTACAATCCATTTCCAAAGCAATATACATTCCTTCTGGCCATGGGCCTCCTCCTAATCAGCCCCCAGTCATGGGAGGGAGAAGGGCCATGTCCATTGACATCACAGATACTGTCTGAAGCTGGCCACTGAGTGTATTTGTTCTTGGTCTCTTGGGAGAGACTCTTGTGCAGATCAGTATCAGACATTGCCTGTGACTGATCCTGGGCAATCTATTTGGAGCTACAAGGAATCCACAGTTTGTACCTGTTGTGTTAGTCCAGGGTGCACATGAGCAGTACCATGCTGTGCAGCAAGGCCAACTTTTAGAGCATCAAGCCCAGAGGAAGGGGAGCAAAAGTCCCAAGGCACCCTGATTTCTTCTTCCACTTGTCTCCACCTGCCAGTAGTCTGTTAGGCTTAGTCACTGAATGAGCCTCTGGTGGTACTTGAATTGCATGATGTATGTTCACAGTTAGCTACCAGGTAGGGTCAAGTGGTTGTCCAATGAGGGGAGTTGCCGGTTAGGCTTTGGGGAAAGTGGTAGGGTATGGCCCCTGCCCCAGAGCCACACTATGTAGTTTGTCCTGGATTTTGCCCCATTCTTGTCAGGGCAGAGCCACTAGGAGTCAGGCTGGTGGAACCTGGATGTTGGCCTGCTGGAATCCCATAGGTATTACCAGCAGACCTCCCATGAGGGGAAGAGCTATTGAGTTCACGGGAATGTGGGGGGAATGGCCATCACTCCAAGGCTACTCCACTCAGTCACTGAAACCCTGTGAGTCTGCCCAGACCTCTGTACCTGGCCAAGGCAGCTGTCTTCTCAGCAGGGAGTAAGCTGTGCAGAGTGGGGTGACAAGGAGCCCAGAGGGTGGGGCTGTTGCTTTTCCCCAGGCTAATACCACTCAGAGGGAAGTGCTCCATCCAAGAAAGACAGCCTCTGTAGTATGGGGGAATGTCTCAGCACAGGGATACTGGTGGCTGCCCCTTTAGCTCTCTCTTGATTTTAGCAAAAATCCCAAACTTTTCTCATGTGACTCTAGTCTGCTCCACCCTCTCGCCTCTGGAGCCCAGGGTGAGTAGCTGCAAATGAAAATTTTGTGTTGGCACTTTAAGAGGGCATCCGTGTCTCTAGTGGACTCTGTCTCTCCCTAATTGACAAAAACCCCACTGCTTTTCACAGCCAGTTGTTAGGTGGGCACTACTTCCCAGCTCTGGTGCTTTGAGATAGGCAGCCTGGCTTGGGGCCTTCAAGAGTGGTTGTAACCATGGGCAAGGTTGCTCCCTTTGAGGTTAATTTCTAGACAGGGCCTTAGCTGTGAGCAGTGAACAGTGACTCTCCCAGCAGATGGGAGAATGAGTGTCTCACTCCTGGAGGAGGATGTGTTGGTGCACTCCAGCATTCCCTTTGACCACCAAGAAGAGAGAGAAGATTCTATAGGCCTCCAGAGAGAAAAAAGGCAAGTTAGAAAAAATAAAATTAGAAAACAGTGCTTTATTTTTTAAAAAAATACTTTCTGTTGTATATGTTTGCTAAAATTATCAATCATTTGGATACATTTAAGAGATAAATTCAAAGAATACTACTTGAGATAATAATAACAAAATTATCTGGATATATCAAAACAACTTACTTTATTAAGATGTGAATAATCCTTCTAGTTGTAGTATTTGGGGTTGTCCTGCATAACTACCCTTCCCCTAACCTCCTATTTTTACTCAAAGGAGAAAAAATAAGAACCAGAAAACGGGGGGCTGAGTTGGTAAATGAGGGAGTGAATTTATGGAAATGTGTGACCTGTAGAAGACTGTGGAGCACCCTGTGGATCACCATAAAGTGCTGTAAGCACCAAGCAACTCTTCAAAGTTTTACCCAAAGACAGTAACTAACATCTAAAAATACATTTTTTTTTTTTAAATTAGGAAAATGGTCTGTTTCCTGCTCTGTCAAATGTGCAGGAGAAGGGCTGAAGGCTGCATTCTGAAGTGGAAGATTTCGAGGGGTCAAGTTGGTGGGGAAGTGAGACTGCAGTTGGTTTACTATATTTGACTTGGGTCAACTTTTCTCAGACTTGTCCAGCTCTTCTCTAATGCCCTTTGCTGGAGAACAACTAGCACTACTTATTAAAGATGGGCAAGGAGTGTTTTTCAGTTTTAGTCTTCTAAGGCTAAATGAGTAGAGAGTAAATTCAGGGTATTCTCTCCAACACCCAGCACTTTCCTTTAAGAAGCAGGCAGTGGGCTGTTAGGAGAAACTCTAGAAGGCAAAAAAGAGAACTCTGCCTCCAGTCTGGTTTCAGGAAGAAGCACCCAAACCAGGTGCAGGCTCTGAGTGATTAGCTGTTATCAAGTGGTTAATTAGTCACTAATTATAGGAGTACAGCTCCTGAAACCACTTGGAGTTTCTGTCTTTCCATTCCAATTTTGTCTAGGGATGGTAAAGAAATTTAATCTTGACATTGAAGGAGTTAAGTATGTTAAATTGAATCCAGAATTTATTTTTATATCTGTCTTCTCAAGTAAGAAAGAAGTGTTTTTCTCTAGAACACAGGTGGCAAACACAAGGCCTGCAGGCCGAATATGGCCCTTTCCCTTTTTTTGTCTGGCCCAGCAACTTGTTTCTACACGGTGACAGTGCCAAACCCTCGCTTAACTGTTGAGTAGTTACATTTATACAGTGCTAAAATTACATTTGGCCCTTTGAAGGCAACTGTGAGGTTGATGTGGCCCCCAGTGAAAATGAGTTTGACACTCCTGCTCTAGAACCTCACTAAATATTGTGCATATGGAAACTAGTTGGAGTTCAGATTTGATTATTTGATGAATGAATGGATGGATAGAGTGACAAATAAATGACACATTTTTTTGCTTATTGTATCTTTTTAAAACATATAAAATTTTTAATGTGCATAATTATGAAAAATAATAATTGTATAGCTGGATGGATTTTCTCAAATTAACTCACCTCTGTAAAATGCACTCAGATCCAGGAAGAGAACATTCCCAGATGTCTTCCTTGAACCCCCACCAGTCATTACCCACCCCAGTCATAACTAACAGCATGAATTCATATGGCCTTTTTTGTACTTAATGCAGAATCATATAGTCTGTTCTTTTTTTGTAGGGTTTTTACTGGGGGGGGGGGCAATTGTTATATATTTACAGTTTCTTATTCTTGTTAAGGCCCTATGTCTGCAGGTGCTCCTGTGGTGGAAGTGTGTCCTCTTTTGTGTCTGGCATTATTTGCTCTATATTATGTGTATACTATTCACCTGTATTGTTTCATGTAGCTGTAGATCATTTGCTCTCACTGCATGGTAGTGTCCCATTGTATTAATGTATCAACATTTAGTTTGGATTCTTTCAGAATAGACCCTGAGCAAGAATCTGAGAGCAAGTAGTTTTCTTGATAGATAAAGGAAGCCCTGGCAGGTGACTGAAGAAGTAAGACAAGGGGTGAAAGGCAACCGATAACAGGTGTGTTACAAGTAAATTACCACTGTGGGCAGTGGAGCTCAGTCCCGCTGGCACTTCTGGGAGACAGTGTAGAGGTGCCCCAGGAAGGATAAGGGAGCTGGGGTATTTAGGAGGTCTGGTGCTAGAGAAAATTCTTGGGTAAAGACAAGCAGGTGGAGGCAGTTGGAATGCAGGCAGGCAAAGAAGTAAGGGTGAGGGCATCTGAGCAGGGCACTACTAGACTGTTATAGATTCAGTGGAAGTTGGTTCTGTGTTGACACTTCAGTATTCAGAAAAGAACTTCGTGAACCAGGCACTGTAAGGACATTTGTTGTCTTTGCCTTTCATTCTTTTCCACTTTTCCTTTGGGGAGCTATGATTCCTCTGTTATAGGTAGCCTTAGTGGGCCCATGAAACCTTGCCAAAGGTCATGATGTATACTAGACCAGAAAAATCCTGTCCTTTGGGGTAGAAAAGCATTGGGACTTACTCATGCTGGTAGTGGTGCTTTGACTCACGTCCATTAGTTCTCACGGTCTAGATTCCTAGGGTTACCTAATTTTGTCAAGGCTTGCTAGCTAAGGTTTTCCTTAGAGTCTGTGGACTGCCCCCATATTCTTTTAATAACATCCTTTTATCAACTGTATAAGTCTAGGCTCTCCAACAGCAGGTGCCTAGTGAAATCAGATATCTAAGAGATTTATTAGAGAGAATGAGGAGGCTGGCAGACTCCTCAGACAGAGATGAAGGGCTGAATGGACCCCAGTGAAGACAGGGAAGGGAGAAAGAAAAGTTGGATGGGAAAAATCTTTACAATGCAGTTCTCAAAGCTTCAATATGTCTGATGGGCATCCTTAGGTCAAAATTGCCTGGGTCTCAAGAAACAGATCTGTCTTATTAGCCCTAACTTAGTCATTGGCTGAGAGCAGCTCAGTTTCTACAGTTTTGGGCATGAAATCAGCGCCTGGATTCTCAGCACCTGGAACCTTTGGTACATTACACCCCCTACAGCAGGACACCTGAGGCACATTGTCATAGCTGCCCCGTTGCCTAAGTAAACAAGGCAGCATCCTAAACACTAACTGACCCAGTATCTTATCCCTGTTTCTTGTTAGTATATGTATAAATGCAGGTACAACTTGCCTTTCTCCTGAGTTATTTGGAGAATTAATAGTGTAACATTTACTTATTCTATCCTACCTTTAACCTTGAATTAATTAAGCCAATGGGAGATTTCTTTTGTAATCTGAAACTCTGGCCATAGGTTCTGTTTTTAAGATGCAAACTGTGCTTTGTAAAGTAAGCCTTTTAGTTGTTTACACTTGGGAAAGATCAGTGTTGCCTCAACCCCTTGGGAAATCTTGGAACTTCCCTGAAATGCAGTTTCCTCTTCTGTAGTACCTTCCCTCAATATGAGAAACAAATAAGATAATGAACTTAAGTTCTTGCCACATAGTCTACTCTGAGAACTTAGTCCTTCTCTTTATTGCCCATCACTGCATCCTGGCTCTTCTTTCTTAGTTACCAGAATTGTTTTCCTCATAACACTGGGATTTAATAAAGAGTGGGAATTTGATAGGGGTCAGAGGGAAGAGGAAATGGAAAAGGAGCACAGTCCTATTCACAGGGCATTTTACTAAGGCTGAGAGCCCATTAATAAAAGTGTTTTATACATTCTCTGGTCATGAATAAATGCTGGCTACGATGGTTGGATAATATGGCTCTCAGGCTCACCTCTCTATAGAAGAGAACTAGAAACTGAGAGGTACGCTGGTAAACTGTCACTGAGTGGTGGAGAGAGGAACCCTGGAAATGCCCTATACCCAGTTATTTAGCCAGGATTTTTGGTGATTGAGAGGTTATAACAGGGTGCAGCCAAGAGTGGGGGGCAAATGGGGATTTGTAATGGGGTCCAGAACTCAGGGTGTCCAGGAAGTGTTAGAAAAAAATATGTATATAGGATGTCCTTGCCCCCAGAAGTCTGAGCTGGGGGATGGCATGAATGGAGCAGGGCCATTGAGAATTGTTTTGAATAGCAACGATTTTGCAGATAACCTCTAGAATGGTGGCTTAACAGATCTATAACCTTTAACTGGTTTCATAGATATGTTAAACAGTTGTGGCCAAGCTTTGAGTCAGGGGAATGGGAATGACTTCAACCCGTGATGTAATTGGGAAGCAACTCCCCCTGGTTACAGAGCCTGCAGAGAGTTTGGAGATGATTGGCTCCATAACATGGGGTCATGCCTGCCCAGACTTACTATTGCAGCCCAGTAAAGCTGGAAAAATATGAGAATGCTGACAGCTGTGGCCAATTGTGGGAGCAGTTGGAAATAATATGGCAGAGGAAGATTGGTGCTGGGATTTAAACCCAGGTGCAGCAGCCACTTAGAGTCTTTTTGGGACAATTGGGCTTGGGCAGAGAAGAACCATGGGCTTCTATTCCTTTTTCTGAGATATGGTACCCCAGACTGGGCAGAGGGGGAAGGAAAGACTGTGCATTTGTGGGTATTCTAAAGGATTTTGGGATCTCAATGAAGACAGTAAGTCATCACTCTTAAGTTTGTATAACTCTTTAAATAAATAATCCCTTTCCTTTTCACCACTCTCTGGGTTGGATAAAAGATTTCTATTCCAGGATCACTCCTAGTTTTGAGTTATGGCAGATAAAGACCATCACAAGAAATCAGGCTTGGAAAAGACCATCATGAAGTCCACTGTAGTCATTTTGAATTTGAAGTGACTTGAAAATGTCCCAGTGGTCATATGCACAGCTGGCCACCTATGTGTAGAGCTGGGAGGAAGGGCCATCTAGAGATACACATGTTGCCTTTGTTACTGGGAAGATGGTCATTTGAACTGAGTTGGGGGGATGAAATTCCCCAAGTGTGGTCTTTGGGTAATGGCATGAGATTATTTGGAAACTTGTTAAAAATGCAGAATCTTTGGCCCCATGCTAGCCCTGTGAGTCAGAAACACTGGGTTGAGACCACCAGTCTGTATTCTAACATGCCCTACAGGGGATTCAGATGCACAGGAAAGCTCAAACTTTGCTACACTCTAGAATTACCTAGAGAGCTTTTAACTCCCAATGCCCATCCTGTACCATTACATTATAATTTCTGGGGATTCTCAGGATCCAAGTAGGATGATTAACTCATCCCAGTTTGCCCAGAACTACCTAAGCTGTTCCCAGTTTTACATTGAAAGACCTGCATCCTAGGAGACCACTCAGACCTGGGCCCTCTAGATCCAGCCCTCAGAAGCTCCTACAACTCCCTAGTTGATTCCAGTTTTGCAGGCAAGTTTGAGAATGAGGTTCCCTGCCCAGAGGCACTGTGAGGTTTGAACCCCAGGATGTGGTCACTCCTGAAGATGAGCTCAATTCAAATTGTAATGGTGGCCTGTTGACCGATCTTTCTTTCTTTTTCTTTCTTTCTTTCTTTCTTTCTTTCTTTCTTTCTTTCTTTCTTTCTTTCTTTCTTTCTTTCTTTCTTTCTTTCTTTCTTTCTTTCTTCTTTCTTTCCTTCTTTTAAATGTAGGACTTCCAGCCAAGATGGAAGCATACATAGATACACTTTGCCTCTTGGCACAACCAAATGAAGGAGAATAACAAATTTAAAGGCAAAAAAAAATAACCAGAACTGCCGGAAAAATTGAACTGTTTGGAAATCTGACAACCAAGTAGTTAAAGAAGAAATACTCATTCAGACTGGTAGGAGGGGTGGAGATGGGCAGCCGGGGTGGAAAGGATGCCTGGCAAGGCAGTGGCTGGAGGATTGGGATGAGCAAGGTGGCAGATGGTGGACAAGGCAGTCCCACATTTGCATGCAGATAAGCCGGGAAGAACAACTGGAGAGCAAGGCAGACCATGCAACCCAGGGTTCCACTACAGGAAAAGAAAGCCTCAAAACCTCTGTCTGTGAAGTTCTGTGGGGGTTGCAGCAGTGAGAGATACTCCCAGTCTCATAGGAGAGTCCCCGGGAGAGACCCATGGGGTCCTAGAACATGCACAGACCAACCCACCTGGGGAATCAGCACCAGAAGGGCCCAATTTGCTTGTGGGTAGAGAGAAAAGTGACTGAAAGATGTCAAGAGCCCAGCAAGTGGCCTTGTTCCCTTTCTGACCCCTCCCCTACATACAGCAGCACAATGCAGTGATGTGGGTTGCCCTGTCCTAGTGAATACCTAAGGCTGTGCTTCTTACTACATAACAGATGCACTGAGACAAAAAAAATATGGCTAAAAGAAAGAACAGCTAAAAGCTCAAAAAAATAGAACTAAGTGATGAAGAGAAAGCCAACCTATCAGATGCACAGTTCAAAACACTGGTAATCAGGATGCTCACAGAAATGATTAAATACGGCAACAAAATAGAAGAAACAGTCAAGGCTATGCAAAGTGAAATAAAGAAAAATATACAGGGAACCAACAGTGAAGGGAAGGAAACTGGGACTCAAATGAACAATTTGGAGCAGAAGGAAAGAAACATTCAACCAGAACAGAATAAAGAAAAAAGAATTCAAAAAAATGAGGAGAGGCTTAAGAACCTCTGGGACAACTTTAAATGTTCAAAAATCAGAATCATTGGGGTGCCAGATGGACAGGAGGAAGAGCAAGAAATTGAAAACTTATCTGAAAACAATGAAGGAAAACTTCCCCAATCTGGCCAAATTAGCTTCCAGAAAGTCCAGGAAACTCAGAGAGTTCCAAAGAAATTGGAAGGAGGGACACACCAAGACACACCATAGTTAAGTTGCCCAAGATTAAAGATAAGGAGAGAATCTTAAAAGCAACTAGGCAAAAGGAGATAGTTACCTACAAAGGAGTGCCCATAAGATTGTCAGCTGGTTTCTCCAAAGAAACCTTGCAGGCAAGAAGGGGCTGGAAAGAAGTATTCAAAGTCATGAAAGGCAACAACCTACATCCAAGATTACTCTATCCAGCAAAGCCATCATTTAGAATGGGATGGCAGATAAAGTGCTTCCCAAATAAGGTCAAGTTAAAGGAGTTTATCATCACCAAGCTCTTGCTATATGAAATGTTAAAGGGACTTATCTAAGAAAAAGAACATCCAAACTACGAACAGTAAAACGACAACAAACTCACAACTATCAACAACTGGACCTAAAAAACAAAAACAGAAACAAACCAAGCAAACAAGTAGAACAGGAACAGAATCACAGAAATGGAGATCACATGGAGGGTTATCAGCAGGAAGCAGGAGAGGGGGGAAATGTACAGGGAATAATAAGCATAATTGGTAGGTACAACATAGACAGGGGGAAGTTAAGAATAGTATAGGAAATAGAGAAACCAAAGAACTTATATATACAACCCAGGGACATGATGGAGGGGGGAATGCTGGTGGGAGGAGGGATGCAGGAGAATAAAGGGGAGAAAAAATGGGAAAACTGTAATAACACAATCAATAAAATATACTTAAAATATTAATATATATATTTTGAAGATTTTATTTATTTATTTTTAGAGATGGGAAGGGAGGAAGAAGGAGAGGAAGAGAAACTTCAATGTGTGGTTGCCTCTCATGTGCCCCCTACTGGGGACCTGGCCTGCAACTCAGGCATGTTCCTGGGACTGGGAACCAAACCATTGATTCTTTGGTATTCAGGCCAGCACTCAGTCCACTGAGTCACATCAGCCAGGGCGGATCATCTTTCTTTAAGTGCAGAAGGATCCAGGTTTGTCTAGCCAAGTTGGAGAGGCTTTATTTCCATTAGCAATCCTATCATCAGGGCACAGAAAATTAGCTTGATGAGGAAGCAGTTGACTCACTTAAGCTCTGATTTCTGATCATTTGGAGTCTGTAACCCAGTCAAACCTCTACCTCTTGTGTCCCTGTCCTGACTCACTTGGTTTCAGAAATGCTATTTATTCGCCAGAGAATATTAGAAACTCTCTGTTCATTGAAAACATTTCCTGTGGTTTTTCTTTTCTTTTTTAGAAGAGGGAATACAGGGTTCTTCAAGCCCTCCCCCCATCAGAATATATTATTGAGGGGTTAAGGATTTTACCTAAAGGCATGCAAATATCTGACAGTTATCCCTGATAACTTCAGAGAACTTTCTTTACTTCTTTTCCTTTTCCCTCTTCTTCCCTCCCCTCACCCTTCTTTTCCTTTCCTTTATTTATTTAGTGGTGAGAGGTGATAAGTAGAATGTAAAATTAAGCCCTGCCCCCCAAAAGAGGAAAGAATAATTAACCTTTGACGGACTTTCCAAACTCATTATATAGGTTGCAGCTAAATTAGGGTCCTACTTCTGAAAACCCTTGGATATGGCTTTCTAAACACATGTCAACAGTTTCCCAACTACCTGTAGTAACTAATGTGCCTGAAGTAGTTCATGTTAATGATAAATTGCTGGTTCCAATGAACCTGTTGTCCGTTATCTAGAGACATTTTCGCGTTAGGTATTGATTTGCATATATAAAAATCCTGTAACAGCCCACTAATTACCACGGAGCTCCAAAAGAATGATAAGGAGATGCTTCATCAACTGCATTGTTAACCTTGTCCACAAACAAATATGTACCCATCCGATTTACCTGTTTAATTTATACTATAATTATTGAGCAATCAAGCAACCGAAAAGTATTGGTACTAATTATCCAAATGAGGCTTGCAACGTTCAGTCACCTAGTTATTTTTAGCTTCTGGGCTGTTAATTCACTTCACATTTGCAGTCAACATGAGTAACTTGTGTTTGATAAGTTGGTTTATTGAGTTATTTCCTTAATCTTATTAGGAAATATAGTGAAGTCACACTTCAAATACATAAATTTTAGAGTAAAATATAACCTACTGTGTCTACTGGAAGGAGACAGCAAATACTTAATGTAGAGAAATGGTCAGACCAGCAGGTGGCAGTGTGGACCAGAAAATAAAATTGTCTTCTTTCCAGAGCTCAGGCTTTGGGGTGATACATTCCAAGTTTACTTACTATTCATGAAGAGCTTTTGAATAAAAAGACTTTTCATCATCCATGAAGAAAGTCTTTATTAGGGGGTTCAAGAGCGTCATATTATATGCAAAGCTCTTAGGTCTGAAACTGACCACCTCACAGAGCAGCTTGGCAGTGTGACACACTGCTCAGAAGGCCTGAGGTTACCTGGGTTGCCTTCCCAAGTACCTTTACTACTTTGGACTTAACAGAGCTCATTGGGCTGAACCATACCCAATGGTGGGTTCTGATTTCAGCCCCTCTAACTCCCTTACTGACAACTTCGCTGTTATTTGCTTCAACTTAAAGATTTATGGCAACTTTATTGCAACCCAATGGGGGGAAATCTTCAATGTAAGGGCAGTATACCTTATTGTTTTTAAACGTTTGTTTCTAATTTTGGTTCACAGATGGCTTACATGAAAATAACACCATACTATTTTTTTAAATATTCATCTTTGACTTCTTGTTCTTGATAAAATAGTTGATTTGAATGTTAAAGAGTCCTTTAGGAAAAACATCACAATGAATCCTATTTAAATAATCATTCTGGTAATAAAAGAGCAAGCATAAAATAATGGAAATAAAAGTGAAAATATAAGTTGGACATATCACGATGACCAACAATGTAAAATATTGTTCCTTAGCTTTACTCACTTTACTTTTTTTAACTGAGAATAATATGTGAGAATATAATTTGCAAATTATTTCTTCTCTTCTTTCCTTGTGCACATTTTCTGTTTCTTTCCCCATTAAACTACAGAAAAAGTACTGTTTAACCCAGGATACTATAAATGTTACAGATTTTAGATTCAGTTGTTGAAATTTTTGTTTAATATAGAGTACTCTAAAGGAGCTCTTCACCCATGGAGTGTTTTTACCCCTGAAAAACAGAACCAACATGATAAAGATTTATTTGTTTATTTGTTTAAATTGGCTCACATGATGCTGGAAGCTTGTAAAGTCCAAAATCTGCAGGGTAGGCTGTCAGGCTGGAGACTTGGGGAAGAATTGCAGTTTGAGTCCACAGGTTGTCTGCTGGCACAGCTCCTTACTCAGGGGTAAACAGTCTTTTTCTATTAAGGCCTTCAATTGATTACATGAAGCCCACTTATGTTAGGGAGGATAATCTGCTTGACTCAAAGTCTACTGATTTAAATGTTAATCTCATTCAAAAAGCACCTTCACAGAAACATCCAGAGTAATGTTGGACCAACTATCTGGATACCATGGCCCAACCAAGTTGACACACAAAATTAACCATCACAAGAGCTTTTGAATAAAAAGACTTTTCATCATCCTTGAAGAAAGTATTTATTAGGGGGTTCAAGAGTGTCATATTATATGCAAAGCTCTTAGGTCTGAAACTGACCACCTCACAAAGCAGCTTGGCAGTGTGACACACTGCTCAGAAGGCCTGAGGTTACCTGTGAAAGGATTTCACAGGTAACCTCAGTGAAAGGATTTCCTTGTGAAAGGATTTCCTGAATGCACGGATAGAGCTTGAGATGGGTAGGCACTTCCTCTATTCTCTCACATTGGCAAGAACACAGCAAGGAGCACAGGGCACTGGGCTGAAGGAAGGGACCTGAGTGCTAGTCCTGTCTACATTGACCATTCGTGTGGCACTGGGGAAGTATTAGGCCCCTCCAGTCATGGTTTATTCCTCTAGTGAAGTCTCCTGAGACTGGAAAGTCCTACATAGGGCTGTGACTCATTGAATGCCACAGGCATAGGACAGGAGTATCACAAGAATGTTAGTTGGGCCAGAAGATTCCAACTGAGCTCTTGCAAGACTCAGGGAGGTGGAACAGAAGTTGAGATAGAGCTCTTCATTTTGGGGATGAGAGCAGAAGCCAGAATCTGAACCAAAACTTGGGATGTAACTGTGGACTGGGCCTCCGGTAAACTGCTTGCCAAAATGGCTGCAGCTATTCTCATCCCTGCATCCAGGCCCTCCCATCAAAAGGTAGAGCCTGTTTCCTTCCTTCCTTCCTTCCTTCCTTCCTTCCTTCCTTCCTTCCTTCCTTCCTTCCTTCCTTCCTTCCTCTTTCTCTCTTTCTCTCTTTCTCTCTTTCTCTTTCTCTCTTTCTCTCTTTCTTTCTTTCTTTCTTTCTTTCTTTCTTTCTTTCTTTCTTTCTTTCTTTCTTCCACAATTTATTTAGTGTCATGATCAGACTATCACATTCAGCAATCAATAGCATGGGTGCAAAAAAACCCCACAGAACTACATTAAAACCTTTAGTTGGAATGCTTTACACTTTTCACAGAACAGAAACTAAAATAAGTTGTTATACAATTAGTTAGAAATACATTTTTTGAGTTTTTTGCCCATTCACATGAGCATTGTCTGAAATATGTTTTCTTTGTAGCAGCTAAGCCCTGCAACCACTGTGTTAGGCTGAGTTCACAAATCTTTTGTAACCTGTAACTTCCTTGTCACTTCTCTATCTCTCCTCTCCTGCTAAGCTTTATTTCCTGGCAGTAATGAAAACCTTCTGTCTGTGATAGCTGTTGCTGCTGCTAGAACTGTCATAGCCACCTTGGTTTTGCAGTTTGGCAAACATTGGCTTCTATCACAAGAGCAGCCAGAGTGCCTCCAAAGTTTCCTCCTTTCATGGGTCCAAAACTTGAAGATTGATTGTGTAATTGCCAAACTCATTGCAGCTTCCACTACCTCCAAAACTGCTTCAATAATTACCAAATCCATTATAGCCATCCACACTGCCACCATATCCATCACCACCATGGCTGCCACCAAAGCACCTTAACCAATAAAGTTTTCTCTGCAACCAAAGTTGTTATGGATAAAATATCTCCACACCAACTCTGATGTTTCCAGAACCACTTTGACCTCTTTGGCTGGATGAAGCACTAGCCATCTCTTGCTTAGATAGGGTTTTCCTTATGTCACATGTATGGTCATTCACAGTATGGTATTTCTGAATGACAATCTTATCAGGAGTCATGGTCATCAAACATTAACAAAAGGAAAGCCTCTCTTTCTGCCACTGCCTTGGTCAGTTACAATGTCAATCTTCACTTTTCCCGTACTGTTCAAATAATCTCTTAGGTGACATTCTTTGGTGTCTTTTTTTAATGCCACTGACAAAAGTCTTTTTCACAGTGATGTGGGCACCAAGTCTTTGAAAATCTTCTCTTGAGACAGTCCTCTCTGGTTTCATAACTCTCCCATCAACCTTGCATGGCCCTGCATGCACGTCTATCCACCTCCTCCACAGTGGCATATGTGACAAACCCAAAGTATCTAGATTGCTTGGTGCTTGAATCGCATCACCACACAGTCTGTGAGTGTTTTGCATTGCTAAAAATGGCTCCTCAGACTCTCGTCAGTTGTTTCAAAGCTCAACTCTCTGATAAAGAGTTTCTGTAGCTGTTCTGGCTCTTTGGGAGACTCCAACTTACATATGACGACTGCAAGAGGGGAGACTTCAATGATGCTTACTCAGCAGTGTCCACTGGTTGAAAATATAGAGTCTGTTTTCTCATCCCTTGAATCTGACTGGTCTTGTGACTTACATTATTCAATAGAATATGGCAGAGCAATCATGTGCTGGCTCTGAGCCTGGGTCTCAAGAGGTCTTACATACCTCTCTTGTCCCATTTCGATTTCTTCCCAACCTCCACATGAAAAAACCTATGGTAGCCTGTTGGAGGACAAGGGATGTGTGGCTCAGGTACCTCTATTGCTCTGGTCACCAGCCAGTCAGCCCTCAAATGCAGAGGCCCAGCTGATGGCAGCTTAGTGCAGATATGTCCAGCTGAGACTCTAAGCACCAGCTGAGACTGAGTATGTCCAGCTGAGACTCTAAGCACCATTTAGTTAAGCCCAATCAGCAATCCACCGCAAAGAGTGCTAAATAAATGGTTATTTTTTTAAGCCACCAAGTTAAGGGTGATTTGTTAAACAGGAGAAACATAAAGTGACTGACTCATAGCTCTGGTGAGAGATTTCTTTAATTAGAACCTTGCTAATTGAAATAGCTTCGTGGATGAACATAAACTCTTCTATACCTGTAGCTACAGATAAACTTTAATTAGCACAATTATGTCCATAATCAAATGAAGGGAATGAATATATTTTCCTTACTCATAATCATATCTTTAACTTGCTGGGAGATCTCAGGATCAAAGGTTTTGCAATATCAGGCCACAATTCAGTTTCTGCAATCTAGTGATTTTAAATCATTGCATTCTCTTGAGAAATGTACCCTTGCTTGAAAATTTCTAGTAGACAAGTCCTTTTTAACAAAACTTGTCAGAAACATGGTCTCAAGCTTCTTAAATAAATCTACTTCTCAACCTATCCCAAGTTCAAAGTGTTCAGCCCTGCCTTACGTCCCAGGCCAAACCCTCTGGGTGGACAGATATAGTAACCTGCCTTAATAACCTGAGTTCTGTTATAAGTAGCCCCCCATCTCCTCTTTAGACCCTGGCCCCCAAATCCCCTTCAATACCAGTTAGACAAAGGAACAAGAATTCTAAGCGATACATTCAGGCCACATGTTGTCTCCAACAAATTTCTCCTATTCTTGCTGTCAATCAAGCCTCGGGACTAGAACTAACTCCAGCTTCATGTCCAAGTCCTGCTGGGGTTGGAGTACAGTCCTGCTTGCGTCCTATCTACCTAGAGTCCTGACACTGAACTCTACCCTCCCAGTGGCTTCTGCCTCTCTCTTCCCTGATTCTCAGTGATTAATGTTTGGGATATTAATACTTTATCACACTGAGGGTCTGTGACATACAAGATGAAGAACAGCTCACTCATATCAATCTATAACACTCTACGTTTTACTAGCTCAGGGCATTTTATTTCCTCCTCAAAAAAGAAAAGTGGATAGGGGGTGGGCACATTGCTGTGAATGAATGATACCAGTAGAATAACACACTATTCTCCAATATTTTCAATGGAACAGTGTTTTGATACACAGAGCACTTTTCACATGAAATTATCTGAGTTTTGTGATGGCCCTATGAGGTATATGGGGCAGTTATCAGTATTTCTGTCTTACAGGTGGGGAAACTAAAGTTTGAGATCATGTGACTTTAAGTGATGGATCTGGGAACTGAACTCAGCTCTCCCTATTACAAACCCAATCATCCTTGAGTGAGAAAAGAATGCACACCTCTGGCAGAGAGTTCACAGTTCCTAACACTCATTTTTTCACCCTTCAAACCCATCTGCAGGTTGGTAAGGTAGGAGAGCTGCCACATTAGGGTGCTGTGTCTTTGAATAGAACAAGTCTTACAAGAATGTATTACTATAGAGGAAAGCACATTACAACAAAAACAGTATCTGATGCTTCTGGAGATATAAGAAAAGACAAAACAGAGCCCCTCCGCCTGAGGAGTTTCTGCTGTAACCAGGGAGGGGAAATATGCACATTGAAATCAGCAAGTAATTAGCTAAAGACCATGCGGGCCTTTGCCCCAAACTGAGGTTGGTGTCATATCCTTGGAGTTAGGGGGAGAGAAGTGGGCTTGCCCTGATGTTTTCTGGTAGAACTGGGCCTTCAGAAGCCTTGGAAGATATGTGTGTTACAGCTTATATACTTCATGAACATTTTACACATTAAGGAAATGATTGGGGAAAAAAAACAAAACAAATCTCATTTCTATATTAGGACAGACAGAAATGTGCCCCTTTCCTCTGAAATTTTCTGGGCTTTGCTTTTGGGTGCTTTATCTTGATTAAATGGAGCATTTGTTGTGCATTTAAATACATGTTTAGGCATAGTATTTCTTGAGCTTCTTCTTCTACCAGAAGAAGACATTTATTAATATTTGGATCATTTTATGAAGGTTTCCAAGCCACATGGAAGTTGGGAGCAATGTCTGGAGTGTGAGGAATCTTCAGACCCCTAGCCTTTGGATGCAAAGCCATAGGCACATCTGCAGTGAGTTTGGACTGGTCTGAGTAGAGAGAACGTGTGTCCTCTGAGCACGCCCAGCCTGGGCATGCCTAGCACTGGCTCAGTCCTTGGCTGTCACTTTATTATTACAGCCCCAGGCCTCACAAGATTTGATAGTAAAGTATTAAAATCATACTCCATCACTATAAATTTTGAAATTTAGCAAGGATTTATTTAGCCTTCTGATTTTAGACATTTCTCAAAGATGTTATGAAACTGAGAGTAACTAACATTCCAAAACTGCAAAAAATGTTCTTGTGCTCTCTGGTGTTGTGACAGGGTATGGGAGGCCTTTGCCCAGATTCAGAGTGGCCCATTTGAAGATACCTGGACATCCTCTTTTCCCTGGAGAGGCCAGGTCAGTGGGCTGCAGGACAGGCCTTATCAGCTCAAACCTTCTTCCTGCTTCTCACCTACCCCATATCTTCTTTTACCTCCAAAGGGCTTTTACAGGGAGTGGCAAGCCTGCCTGGTGATGGACACTCACTAAACAGCAGATATTATTACAGTCATTAATACTTTCCCCTGACAACCTGTCTACACTCCCTCTCAACTTCCTACCTCCAGCAGCCAGCATTAGAACCTTCCCTGGGTAGCCACTCCTGAGATGGGAAAGCGCTTCCCTCTTCAAACTAGGATCCTTGATGGTCCTCAAGTGAGCCTCTAAGAGGCCAAGGGAGAGGAAGCAGAGACTCATAATTGTTGTGTATTTTATAGAAAGGTTTCAAAAACTTTATTATGCTCCCCAAAAAGCTCCCATTGAAGAACATTTCTGTCTACTGTTGTCTAATTTGATTTTTCAGGTTATGTTTGTAACAGTGTTTGTTTGTGTTTTTGTTCATGTGTTTTCATAACTGGACTTGCTCATTTGTCATGCTGGAAAGAATGACTCTTAACTATTCTATAATTAACTATTCTATAACTATTCTAACTAATACTATTCTTAACTTCCCCCATCTATGTTGTACCTACCAATTATGCTTATTATTCCTTGTACCTTTTCCCCCATCTCCATCTCCCTGCTGATAACCCTTTGTGTGATCTCCATTTCTGTGATTTTGTTCCTGTTCTACTTGTTTGCTTGATTTGTTTCTGTTTTTGTTTTTTAGGTCCAGTTGTTGATAGTTGTGAGTTTGTTGTCGTTTTACTGTTCATAGTTTGGTTCTTCTTTTTCTTAGATAAGTCCCTTTAACATTTCATATAGCAAGAGCTTGGTGATGATAAACTCCTTTAACTTGACCTTATTTGGGAAGCACTTTATCTGCCATCCCATTCTAAATGATGGCTTTGCTGGATAGAGTAATCTTGGATGTAGGTTGTTGCCTTTCATGACTTTGAATACTTCTTTCCAGCCCCTTCTTGCCTACAAGGTTTCTTTGGAGAAACCAGCTGACAGTCTTATGGGCACTCCTTTGTAGGTAACTATCTCCTTTTGCCTAGTTGCTTTTAAGATTCTCTCCTTATCTTTAATCTTGGGCAACTTAACTATGGTGTGTCTTGGTGTGTCCCTCCTTCCAATTTCTTTGGAACTCTCTGAGTTTCCTGGACTTTCTGGAAGCTAATTTGGCCAGATTGGGGAAGTTTTCCTTCATTGTTTTCAGATAAGTTTTCAATTTCTTGCTCTTCCTCTTGTCCATCTGGCACCCCAATGATTCTGATTTTTGAACATTTAAAGTTGTCCCAGAGGTTCTTAAGCCTCTCCTCATTTTTTTTTTTTGAATTCTTGCTTCTTTATTCTGTTCTGTTGAATGTTTCTTTCCTTCTGCTCCAAATTGTTCATTTGAGTCCCAGTTTCCTTCCCTTCACTGTTGGTTCCCTGTATATTTTTCTTTATTTCAATTTGCATAGTCTTCACTTCTTCCTCTATTTTGCATCTATACTCAATTGTTTCTGTGAGCATCCTGGTTTCCAGTGTTTTGAACTGTGCATCTAAAAGGTTGGCTATCTCTTTGTAGCTTAGTTCCTTTTCTGAAGTGTTGATCTGTTCTTTCAATTGGGCTATATTTCTTTGTCTGTTATATTGCAAGGGGTGGAGTTGGAGGTATTCACCAGGACAGGGCAACCCATATCACTGCATTGTGATGCTGCATGTGGGGGAGGGGTCAGAGAGGGAACAAGGCTGCTTGCTCAGCTCTCACTTTCTTTCAGTTACTTCCACTCCTACCTACAAGTAAATTGGGCCTTCTGGTACTGATTTCTGGGTGTGTGGGTTAGTGTGCTTTGTAGGACCTGGTAGACCTCTCCAACAAACTCTCCTGTGAGGCTGGGAGTCTCTCCAGCCACTGCAGCCTTCACAGGTTTTAACAATCAGAGGTTTTGAGGCTTTAGTTTCTATACTGAAACCCTGGGTTGCTCAGTCTGTCTCACTCCCTAGTTGTGTCTCCCAGCTTACCCACATGTGATGTGGGACTGCCTGGTCCTGCAGATGCCGCCTTGCCCACCCTGTCTGCTGCCTTGCCATGCTTCCTCTCCTCCCTGGCTACCCCACTCTGCCCCTCTTAGAGTCAGTTTGGATGAATGCTTCTTCTTTAACTCCTTGGTTGTGAGACTTCCATACAGTTAGATTTTCTGGCAGTTCTAGTATTCTTGTTTTTAAATTTGTTGTTGTCCTTCTTTTGGTTGTGTGAGGAAGCAAAGCATGTATATCTATGTCTTCATCTTGGTCAGAAGTCCAGGGAGCTCCATTTTTATGAGCCCTTCACTTAGTTTCCAAAACATTGGAAGAGATGGTCCCCATTCTTTAGAAAAGGGGGATTGGCAAGGGAAGGAAATAGAGCCATGGCCATAGTATTCACAGTTGAAAGCAAGCCAGAGCTCTGAGTGGCCTCAGACTCAAGAACATCCCTTTTGTGACCTTGCAAGCAGTGGGCACCACAGAGGGTACCATAGGTGCTCACTCACTCTGTTCTGAGTTCTCCTGAAAGATCATCCAGCAGTTTAGGTTAGGGAAGAAGGGAACAGCCTTCAACAATCTGGTGACTTTAAGTCAACAGGCTGGATGTGGAAGTCAAAGGGTCAGTTCTGATGAATGGAGCTCTCAGTGTCTCTGATGCAGAACTGTTCTCCCTTTGTGTCTCTCTCTTTAGCTCTCTGTTATTAAACATCTGGATGGTTGAGTATCATTTTAGCCATAGTAAATAGCTTAAGGGAAGACTACATCTTATATTTCCCCACAAAGAGGCAAAACAGTATGCAGGTTGCACCAGCAAGAGAACTGGAAAATCTCTGGAGTGGTTTTGAAGAAGAGTCTCCTGGGCTATGAATCACTTTTCTTTTCCTCATCTAAACATCTGTGAAACAATGAGATAATCTGTGTGAAAACTCAAGATTCCCTTCCAAATTAATCTGATTGTATTTGTTTTACATCAGTGGTCATAAAAAAAAATGTGTTAAAACAGAGAAGAGAGAAGATGGTGGCAAGATAGGTGTGAGTGAAATCCTCTTCCCCCTGCGCATGGGTGAAAAAACTAGCCAGTCTTTTGAGGAACACAGCAAACAGCCAATGGTATTCCAGCATATATGAAGATTGGAGACCCAAAATTGTGGAGGACATTGAAAAATCAGATGGTAAGGAGAGTGCTTCAGGACAATAAGGTCTCTGGGACCAGCGTGGGGACCAGGTTGGCTACAGCCATAGGCACAGCACCCGCTGGGTCTGCTGCAAGATTCTTGGGAGCCAGGCTGGGCTGTGTAAGAGGCCAGGTGCTTGTTTGGACCAGTGGGCTTGAATAGGGGGAATTTTTCCAAAAGAAAAAGAGAAGAAAGAAGCACTCTGTGGCTGTTTGGGGAATTTTCCACAGTAGCTGCTCACCTCCTGCACCCCTATCCCCACAGCCCAGGGGTCAGTGTGCACCCAATCAGTGGCCTAGCCACAGCAAGTGCTCACACCTGAAACACCAGGGTCAGTGAACACCTGATCCAATGCACAGCAGTGGCTTGTCTGCACTCACCCCAGTAGGACCTGGGACTGAGCACCTCCCAGCTAGCTCTTGCACCCACAGCCCTGCAGAGCCAATTGGCTCTCTAGGAGGAAGGCAAAATGCCCCACAGAGGGGAGCTGCAGGGCTCCGAGAGATGGCAGTACCCAAAAGACTGGACTCAGTTGGGGGCTGAACTACCTGAAGGGGTGCTGAGAGTCCCTAGCATCTAGACAGCAAAGAACAAGAAGGTGGTGTGTGAGTTGCCCCTAACTGGTGCACTACAAGGACAGTGCAACTAGAGGACTAAAGGCCTAGGCAGGGTGCAGAAGAGCACTGAGGAACTGGGCTGGAGGCTGGACAGCAGTGAAGAGTGTGTCTCAGGAAGGGAGAAAAGTGAAACTAATCCCTCCTTAGCCTGACACAGTCAGGAAGACCAGCAGAAATGGCTTGACCAGTTTAAAGCCAGAGAAGGCTTTTTTAATTTTTTTTTAAATTTCTTCTTCCTTGCTGTCCTTTTTTAAATTCCTTCTTCCTCCATTCCTTCCTTTCCTTTTTCATTCTCCTTCCTTTATTCTGTTATTTATTTATTTTTTAATTAAAATTAACAAAATCCTTCTTCCTTCTTTTCTTCCTTCTTTTTTTATGCCTTCTTCATTCCTTCCTTCCTTTCCTATTTTGTTCCTTCTTCCTTTCTTCCCCTGTTTTTTCTTTCTTTTCCCATAGGTGAGACAATAAAACCTGGAGCTGTGAAAGGCCAGAGGTAGACCCAAACAGGGGTCATCCTAACAACAAAGACAGTGAGACAAATTTCACTTTGCTACTCCAGAGAATTTGCAAGGTGGGAGTGGTGAACACCAGTATGCCTGCTGGAAGAAGAAACCCACCAACAAAGGAACCACCAACAGATAACAACAGAAGAAGGTGAAGGAGTGTAAGCCACACTAACCTCAAGCCAGGACCACTGTGGAAATACAACTAAATGGTGGAGAAATTACCCACAACAAACAACTGAAAAAGAGTGAGAGAGAAGCCTAAAAACTTTGTACACACAGAAGAATCATCTTCAACACAAACTACCCACGCCTGCACAACAGAATACAAGCCATGTTGGATGGAGTGACCCTCAGTTAATCATCTGGAGGGAAGGACCCACCAAAGAAAGACCCAACAACAATAAAAACCCAAAGACATACAGAGAGCCAACATAAATGACAATCCAAGACCAGCGAGCTCAGGAGATCAAGGAGACTACACCACTGAATCTCATAGGTCTTCTACCATAGAAGCTCACGCAAGAAACCCAGGGAGTCAGAACAGATCAATTTAAGAAGCAGAGATTAACAGGAAGAGTCTCACAAACAATGGGAAGAAAAAGAAACAGTCCCCAAATGAAATGAAACGAGGAAGCTTTAGAAAGAGTGCTAAATTCTAGCTAAATAGAGGCAAGCCAACTATCAGATACTGAGTTCAAAGCAATGGTTATCAGGAAGCTCAATGAGCTCACAGTGAATTACCAGAAACTACAAGAAAACTACAATGAACTCACTGCAAATTATATCAACATGAAAAAAGAAATAGAAACTATCAACAAGGACCAAGAGGAAATGATGAATACAATTTCTGAACTGAAGAACACAGTAGAAGGAATCAAAAGCAGGCTCGCTGAAGCAGGGGATCAGATCAGCAAGCTGGAGGACAAGGTAGAAAAAAGCACCCAGAAAGAGCAAGAAAAAGAAAAGAGGCTCAAAGAATAAAGAGGGACTAAGGGAAATGCAGGACAACATGAAATGAAATAATATCTTTATAATAGGGATACCAGAAAGAGAAGAAGAAGAGTAAGGGATAGAAAACCTGTTTTAAAAAATAATGATGGAAAACTTCCCTAATTTGATGACAGAAAAAGTCACACAAATCCAGGAAACATAGAGAGTCCCAATGAAGAGGAACCCAAAGAGGTCCACTTCATGACACATCATAATTAAAATGGCAAAATTTTAAGACAAAGAGAGAATCTTAAAGGCAGCAAGGGGGAAAAAGGAAGTAACATACAAGGGAGCCCAAATAAGGTTAGCAGCTGACTTCTCAATGGAAATGCTCCAAGCCAGAAGAGAATAGCAAGAAATATTCCAAACAATGAGAACCAGAGGCCTGCAATCAAGGCCACTTTACCCAGCAAGGCTCTCAGTCAAGATAGAAGACCAAAGAAGGAGCTTCCCAGACAAGAGATGTCTAAAAGAACATATCTATACCAAACCAGCTCTGCAAGTGAGGC